>JBAMDO010000328.1:0-39133 GCA_037074765.1 Mansonella perstans | reverse complement strand
TGGCATTATATTTGAAGCAATCACGTCCAGTTTTCCGGATTGGTTTATGTATAGTTTCGTTAGGTTAGTTAGTTTGACGTACCGATTTGTATAAGATAAAAGTTGTCTATTTTTTATTTTGGGTGCTGGATTCATCATCGAGTTCTTCATTAATTTTTGTAAACACAAAATTGTTTAACGTCACGTTATACGTATGACAAGATGCAATTGTCCTATTATTTTCTATCAAACAGAGATGTCGCTGATTACTAAGATGTAGCATCTCGTGATTTATTAATTTCCTTTTTCAGGTGGAATTTTATCTTTTTCTGAAATTATTTTTGAATTGTTCTCATTAACTGGTGATGGCCTGGTGCGGTTTGAATTGTGGCGGCTGTTAACAAATTTTGTTATCGAGACCAATATTTTTGCTGTAATTTTACTGGTATGGAATCTTCATCATGTGGCATCATTAATCGAGCCAAACTGGGGCATGTTCGAAACCATCAAATATTTAAGCATTGTTCAGGTGTAATTTATGCGCCACATCATTTTAAAACGTACTTGATTTTGTTCATTTCTAATCAGCGGTCAACTTGGACATCGCTCAAATAGCAGATTTCTCATCAGTGATTAGCAGTATATTCCGCTGTGAACACAGAATACGCTGATGTTCACTGACGGAAAACCAAAATGATATATTTAACTCCTGAAAATTAAGTGGTGTTTTCATCCAACTATTTTCCATCCAACTTTCTTTAATGCTAAAACAATACACCACTCCCTGTACTTATTTGATATATTGTTATAACTCGTACACTTCATGGTAATAGCTGATCACCTGGTTCTTTGGGCGTTCGTTCATTGTTGCTTGAGTAAGAGAGTATATAAATGCCAATCGTCAATTTATTCTTTAATCCATTTTTTTGTTGGGATATTGTTGGCTGAACAAAGTGAATAATATATTAAACTAGGTCGAAATGAACTTCACTAAGTTGAAATAAACTGGTCATATAATTTTGTTCATTGTCAGAATATTTATTGATTCATTTGAAATCAAAGATGAAAAGCTTATCCACTTCTAGATTGGATCATCACTTCTAGTCGCGATTTTGGCATTACTAACATTTGTTATAACAGTAAATGATAGTTTTTTTTTCCGGACCCATATATTTGGTTTGCCATCGGCTTGTTCCGCTGTTTGTGTTGCCATGAAACAGGTAGGAGTTTTATTTCCCTTCAGAAATTTTAGAAACTTTCCAAGATTTATGTTCCTTTGATTCATCATTTAAATCTCATACAGAAACAGACTTAACTAAACTGTTGGTTGTTGATTACGCATCCATCTTTTTGTAACTTTTAATTTATCACTCTTTAAAAAAATCTATATTGATCATCCGTACATGCAGTACTTTCAGTACCTGCCAGATTCTATACTTCTAACGACTCCAATTGGACGTATCAAAAATACTCATCTTCCTTCTTGTATTCTGGTCTTCGCGTTATTCTTGGTTGGATTCGGCCTTCTCCGTTGGGTCTCCTTGCTTCAGATTCTCTCTGGTATTCAGATAAGCTGGATGTATTTACGATATTTACAACCGCATGATAGTGAGCCGAGAGGAGACCCCAGCGAACATTTTGCATGGGCAACGTATGCCATATGATGTTTACAAATTGCATCTGTATTATTCTCATTAAGTTTTTCACAGTTGCGTTCATTAGGGTAACTTCTTAGTTGAGTAGCTTATTCGACGCAGTGCTAAAGGTTCAGTAAAGCGATGTAGAAATCTATGAATCTTATGTAAGAGATAGATCCACTGGAATCATAAAAAGTGATTTCAGTGATGCTACATCACTAGGCAACAGCGTAATTGTATGTCGAACAGTGCTATGGATGAGTCTTGGAATGAGGCTTGAATGTTTATTGTCTAACAATTCTTTCTATTCCACCCGCTTAGGTTTTCAGCAATTCAGATTGCTTGTCCACAATCAGTCAACATGGCATACTGTCACCCATCCTAGCCTGAATTGCTTTCCCTCACAATGCATTCATCTTATGTGCGATAAATAGGTCGATTTTTACATAAGCAAACTGTATCGTTCCTCATCATATGAAATTTTCAAAAAAATTTAGAGGATTGTTACTCTGTAATTTAAAAGAATTGTGAAATTTGCAAGTGTTTCTTTCGGTGCACGCAATATCCATTTTATTTTCCTATAGTTTCAGTCTCTTCCCTTCGAAGTTACAACCATTAATGAGAATGCTATCATCAGCAGTTAATACTTGCTTGATACGAGTAAACCTATTTAAACCAATGACAAGGCATGTCGATTTAATGCAGCTAGATGCCGTTAATGTTATTCTTCCTGGTTTAAACACAAGAGATACAGAAAGAAGACGGTAGGACTTTTCTTATATTTTTCAAATATTTTGATATTTCAGTTGACATCAACTGTTTAATGTCACTAACGCACTGTATTCTTGCTGAATTCTTTACTTCCATCTTTTTTCTACTGAATCTGTACTTCAGCTTAATTTCATCGAAGCTTTTGATTAAATTGGATGCAATGATTGTTCTATAATGAACTTAATGATGGTAACTTTTAAGGCAGAAAGCGCTGCGCGATTTGAGTGAACGTTTAAATCGAATGCAGCAAGCTGAAACAGATTTATGGCCAGAAATGGAAGATGTTGAGGAAGGTATAACGGTCCAGGACACTTCCGCAATGCAACATCAAGAAGAAGCAGGATCACGACATACAGTTTGTATTGAATTTTCTAAATCTGAATCGTAGGTAAATCCGCCTAATCTTTATAATGCAGGTGACGGTTGAATTTCCAATGTCAGAATTTTCTTGTAGAACTAGATGGACGGTTCTGTTCTTTTCTAGTTCAATGCGCATGCACTAAATTAAATAATCAATTAATGCTGTTAGTTGTCGTTAAAGCTCTAGTAAACTGAGCTTTCCAGTGCCAAAATTTGATTTGGAAGGGAAGATCAAGGTTAAAAGTAAACTTGGATACAGAATATTTGCGGTATTTTTCCATTCTTCAAATTCCTAAATTTGATGCTTTTTCTGTGCAGCTCATTTTCATTCAAAGCAAAAATTAAGTTTTCGTGGACTGCAGAGTGAAATACTGTTTTTCACTTCATAGCTTTGTTATAGGTATCATTGACTGAAGATATTAATGCCGAGAAGGAAAAAGGAAAAACACAAATATAAAACGCATGGCAGTTCAGCTATCAAAAAATGTTCAGTTTTTCATTTGTAATTAAAACTAAATAACTTTGAAACACTTTGCGGTGCTAATTAATCCTATTGTTTTGTAGCAATAATTTCCGAAAAATGTAAGCATTTTGATCAAAAAAGTGATTTTTAAAATTGATCTGGAGGTGGAGACCGAAGAAACGAAGAGAGTATTAATCTTTAAATTATAGTTTGAGGACTACCTTAATTTTTATTCTTATCTATGTTTTTAAAACAGGCCTCACAGTTTAATCTGTGCTGTTATTTTATGGTCACTGCCTGCGCATTTTCACAATCTCTGATTTATAACGGCAAATAATAAAAATTTTGTAGAATTCTTGATGAACTTCGGTTTCTGGATATTTTATTGCTCTTTTAACAAATAATAATTTCGTAGAATTCTTGATGAACTTCGGTTTCCGGATATTTTATTGCTCTTTTAACAATAATGTTTTTATTATATATGCTAATATGAAATAGTGATCTGAAGTAAACATGGGTATAGAGTCTTTCAAACGCTTTTATTTCATAAAATTTCGCATTTAATGCTTTGCCGTACTACTGATTTTCATTCATAGCAAAATTAAGAGCTTTCATGAATGCAGAGCTCAATTACTATGTATAATGGTATGTATATTAAAGAGGTCGAAAGTAAACATGAGTATTTCATAAAGTAAAAAATAAATGATGTGGTTGCTGTCGTTTAGTGATTTATGCTGTAGTGTGGGTGTGTGTTGATGCCAGATTCATTAAGGACCTTTGTCATAATTTCCCATTGTTTCATCCCTGGATATATTCAGAGCAGTTTGTGTAAATTTGCCACTTTGAACCCAACTCTTTTTTTTCATAAAAATACTAAAAACAGAAAACAGAATCAACAAAAAGCCGTAATACAAATTACTGAATGATTAAACTATAAGAATTATTAATTTCAAATTATGATTGAAACCTTTCAAATTAATATTTGATCAAAAACATTCCTGCCTACGCAACTCCTAAAACTAAAACACCGAGAATAACAACAGCGCACGCAGGACAAATAAAAAATGTCCTAGAAAACATAAGACGGAGCTGCGCTAGATCTATCTTGGATAAAAAAACCTCGTCATGAATAGGAAGACGATACTTCCTCATATAAGAATAAGCAACGATATCTTGCTGTCCATCTTGAAAACAACAGTATTGTACAGAGAAACGGCACAGACTTAAAGCAGAAATAACAACGCTACATTGGATTTCTGAATAGATTTCTTCTGAATACATTTCTGAACAGCTAGATTCCTTGAACACACGTCAAAAGTTTCTGGAACTATCACAAGTTCTGGTAATGACATGCAGAAGATATCGTTCTCGATAACCAGTAAACACTGTACCAAATAAACAAATCAAAAGGCAATACGAAGTTTTGATGTATGAAGTTTCATTATGCAAATTATTTATTTGTGAAAAAATGACTGGATTTACACATAAAATTTCTGACCAGTCATCAATTTCATTTAATTATTAAACATCAATAGCAGAAGTTTGGAACATTTTAAATTTAAAAAGGATAAAGTAACTTGCTAGAACAAATGATTTTCGTATTAACTAATTTCTTTCCGTTAAAATTACCATTCAAAGATTCAGATATCTTCGGGAATTAAGTAAGTGATTGGAAGAGATGTATGTATTATCACGTAAACATATTAAAGAAGCAAATATACAGGCGCCCTTACTACGTTCATCATAAACATATACAAAATGAAAGAGTAGAGCAGAAATATTTTAATGAAGTGAATTTTTATCAATTGAGATATTCAAGAAGTCGAGATTTGCATTCGTAGTATAGTGCAATTCGATCCAAACCATAACTGATATAATCAAATGAGATGGGTAATGATTCATCAGCTAAATAAAATGACCAAATGGACCAGAATAGATGAGATACAGCAGGAAAACGACGTGCTTCATTGAATAATTTTTTAATTTCAGCTTCACGATTCAGAGATAAATTTTTGACCGGATAGAAGTGGTCGCCGTTCCGTTTTTGCTGTAATAAATAATTTAATATTAATAAATAATTTAATATAACAACCAACAATCAAGTTTTGTTTTTATTATTCAGCTGATACGAAAATTTTTTTGAGAATATTTGTTAGACGCAAATAATTTAGTATCAAAAATCTCCTTTTGTAATGTCATCATAATGGAAATGAATCAGTGTTGTTCCACTGTTAAGTTTAAAATAATTTCTGAAATTTTATGATTTAGCGAAGAAAAGACTACATGTAATGTATATTTGACTTCAATCTTTGAATTCGCAGCGTTATCAAAATTTAATTTTAATCTGTACATTAACTAGGTCTAAATGTTTACCTTATCAATTTCATCCAAATATGAGTTGAAAAGACAATAGAGCTGTTCATCGGGCGGTGTTCGTTCCCGTTTTACCCAATAAAATGGCGGTTTGTCATTATTGTAATCCAACATATACTCACAAATGTAATTCCCAAATTCAAATCCGCTGCAAAAATAATAAATAATTTAATCGTTCTTGTTTTTCAGGATCTTTTTTTTTTATCATAATGAGTTTGAGAATTTTTCAGATATATTTTCAAATAACAAACAGAAAATATAAGCATCAGGAAAAATACCGGTAATTGTAGCTGGCATATTCAAAATCAATTGGTGAAATTGGATCCACATTTTCATCAACATCAAAATCACCGTCTTTATTAATAGTGTATTGATTGTGTAAAAGTATATTACCTTCCTGAAATTATTCATTCTTAGATTTAAATATGTAGGAATGCTTGGTTGCTCGCAGTACCATAATCAATATAAATATGATTCCATTTGGTAAGTCTTAGTAAAGGAATTCGATGATGTGACATTTTACTTTGCATTTCAATTACAATAATACCCCAATTTAAAACAAATGAGAAAGAGTAGAGGGATATTTTGTTCAAAATATGTCAGTAAGCGTATCCTGCTGTTTATTTCTGTAATTTTTTAAGTAGAAAAAAATAATGAGAAAGAGTAGAGGGTGTTTTGTTTTTTTTCTTCGCAGAAGTTTTACAAAAAATAGGAAATATTTGTAAAAGATTAACCTGCAGATCGTTGTGACAGAATACAACTGGACTTCCACTTTTTTCCAAACATTGTTGTACGATTTCTAATTCGTTTTTCAAAACTGCGTATGTTACAAGCTCGGGACACGGAAATATGTTTCTTTTTTTTCAACTTACTCTCACAGAATTTAAATAAATAATCACTTATATGTTTTACAACTGTATTTATTCTACTAATAAGGGTATTTGCTAATTGTAATTAGCAACAGTAAATTGCACACTGACTTCTGATTTTTTCACCATGAACTAACGAAACGAAAAAATTGGAATATGTTGTAACATGAACATACAATACGTTAATCATTGCATTTAGTATAGTACAATTTTAAATAAAGACACAAATATGCACACCAAACGATTCACTTGATTAATGATTATAAGTGAACAATGATCAGCAGATATTACCTTTGAAGATCCAGCTTGCACCATTTTATGGCGTATTTTATGGCGCATTTTGTTGTCCAACTTCTCCAGCCATCTGCTTGCTACCTCAATAACCATTGGTTTTTTGGCTATGGGTACATTAAGTATATGGATTCGAGCAAATATCTTTCCCAATTGTTTGGTAATGCTAAAATTTAAAAACTACCATACTTATATTGTAATAAGAGAACAAACGACATGGTAATTTCAAATTTCAGGAAATAAATCAAATTTTTGCCCAAAATATTGCAATTCATCGCAAAATAATGGCCGTGATGGAATATATTGTTCGAATCGACCTGATGGAAAAACAGCAAAAAGCCGTGGTCCAAGCAATCTGAAGTATTTTAAATTTGAAATTCTATTCATCAGTAAATACTTTTTTTTAAAAAAATTTCGCAAATGAATTTTAATTTGAATAAAGACTTACACGGTGTGCGAAACTTCGAAATTATGTTTGAAATATACTCACAGAAATTGCAGGACTCAAAATTTTCTTAAATTCCAAACATACCCAAATACATAAAAAAGATCACATTATTACTTTTTGCTTTTAGTTCGCTTTTTTCAACTTTTTTGGTTGTTAAAAATTTTTTTTATACCTTTTTTTATAAAAAAGATATAGACAAAAGCATATGAAAAGAAACATTTTTACGGCTTTCAAATAATAATTTAAAAAAACCTTTCCGAAAGCATTGTGAAAACAACTGCTTCACTGAGGAGGCGGTCCAAATCATCACAGCAATGTATGCGTAAGAGTGCGCATACTGGTTCGCCAGCCTGTGGTACCGCATTTTCTGGCAGTTCCACCAGAAATAATAAATTGCTTACTCCACCACTGTAAGGAAATATATGCAGATATATTGATTTTTCTACATAATTTATTTTATATTATATAATTTTAAATAGAGCTAATTCTGCTCATCTGAAAATGCAACACGCAATTTTGAGTTTTTTAAAATACAATTTTATGCTTTTTTTAAATTTCTTAATTCCGAAATTTTCAAACTTCCAAAAATCTGTGAATAATGAAGGGCAGTTTTTAAAATTGCTCAGTTAACTGATGTTTTTTTTCTTGTAACTGCTAATTGATGTTTTCTGCTCAGTTAATTGATGTTTTCTTTCTTGTAACTAACTGAACTGCTCAGTTAATTAATGTTTTCTTTCTTGTAACTGAACTGTACATATACATATATATATATAATGCAATAAATAAGAGATAAAATTACAAAGAATCGTATAGAATTACAAAATTACAAAAATTTATGGTTTATCCATTTTTTAAATACTACTCTATATTTATTCTTCAAAATTAAAACTTCAAGAAATTAAGACGGTTAAAAATACTGACATAATCGGTTGCATACGTAATTGTTCTGGGCTTATTGTATTCCATGCACCACCGA
Organism: Mansonella perstans; assembly: GCA_037074765.1. Lineage (NCBI taxonomy): Eukaryota > Metazoa > Nematoda > Chromadorea > Rhabditida > Onchocercidae > Mansonella > Mansonella perstans. The sequence goes on along the minus strand of JBAMDO010000328.1, from coordinate 30,966 downwards.
GATAACGTGCACAAAGTTCTCGTGTGCGTACGATAACATCATATGGAATTTCAGCACTTCTCGCACTCCGCTGACCAAAAAGCTTCTTGAAAATTTAATTTGTAAGAAAATAAAAAAAGATTCATAAAATAAAATATGATTAAAATAGTACATTTTAGGAATTTGATATTTTTCTTTTCTCATTTTTCAGTTTAAAATTTTCATTCCTATGCCAGTACTGTTAGCTTCACCAACAGACAATCCGTGCCAGTAACACAAAGTAACCTATTCAATTCCTTTTCACTCTTTCACTGACATTCATTAATTATCGTATATCTATAATCATTATTTTCAAGACGTTTTAGCTTCAAAAATCAAATTATCGATTTCAATCAAAATTTTACCAGATAAATAATAAAAAGTAAAAAATAACAAATTATGGATAATGAAGAATTCAAATGGGAGAATTTCAAAGTGATTAATTTTTCAACTGATCGTATCAAAAACATGAAAATCATTTGAACTATTTCAGTTACTTTTAAAATAAATATTAAAATAACGAAATATATTAATTAATCAAACAATACAGTGAAGGCAAATTGTTATAACCTTACTTTTAATTAATAATATAATTTTTTGAAATCCTATTATTTTTCTATTATAGGACATCTGTAATAATTTTTAGGCAATGCATTTTTTGATATTTCAGTATGTAAAATACGAGATTTTCATTGCTATTCCTCATAACTGGTAAGTAAAACGATAATTACATAATCATTAAGCAATAAAGACAAACCTGCACATAATAAGTAAGCAAATAATTAATCACTGAATTTTAGTTGTTTAACTAACAATTAATTCAGCACGTATTTCCAAAAAAAAATTTGGACAAACTTTTAGTTCGGATGGTGTCGGAATTTCCATGGTTGACATTTTCAACGGATCTTAATTTTATAGCCTGAATCATAAGCTATTAGGACACATAGATGGATAGATATTACAATCAGTGAATTGCGATTAAAAATGACAACGTGCCGATGATTATTACAGTAAGTGTTAAAAAAAAAATTTATTTATAAAATTTTTTTGCTACATTTTAAAATCTCAAGTGTGAATGAATTATCCTAAATTTCAAGTCCATCTAATGAAATTGCAAATTTACAAATTTCTAAATCACTAAAGATTTGTTCTAAAGATGAATCTTCGGATTTTTCCGTATTTATGCTCCAGTAAAATCAAAACATCATTGAATGAAAATGATTCAAACTTTTTCACTAAATATTAAACTTTCTTACTAAATTAATTTGTTGACAAATAATATAAGACTACTATGCATTTAGTGTATTATTTCACTACAACAGGAATATTTGAAATGACAAAAATGTTGATAATTGAGTTAGAGCTATTATAACTTATAAAATGAGCAAATTTTTTATTTTGTTTTCTCCAATATAGCCAATATGAATGCATTTTATTGCAATGGTAAATTATCTAATTTAATAAATTTTTGAATAACCAAAACAATGGAAAAAAAAAAAATGCTTCGCTAATTGAGAACTTATTTTCACTCATTCATTCCAAATGTACAGACAATTCGGTAAAGTATTCCATAAAATGATGACATACTTTCATTGTTTGATTTTACTGATGTGATTTGATGTCAAAACATCAGTTCTTCCCAAATTTATGATTAGTTCACTAATGTTCCAAAAGAGAGGCGCGGTAATGTGATAGATAACTACATGTATGTGTGTGTGTGTGTGTCTTTGTATGTATCTGTGTGTATTTGTGTATGTGGATGCGTATGTGTGTGTATGTGTGTACATGTATGTATGTATATATGTGTATGTGTATGTGTATGTGTGTTTGAGTATGTGTTGGCTGACTAATTGTTTACGTCTTTTCTTCCTTTTTTTTTTTTTTTTTAATATAAGTTATTAAGGTGAGAAGTTCACGGACAAAGATAAGAAAATGTTATAATAAAGTGACAAAAAAAAAAAAATTGATTTCATTTTTTTCTTTTTGAAAATGTTGAAATATAATGTTAGTTTGGTGGATTTTTCTCTCTTTACACAGTAAAAACAGCAGCTTTATTTACCGCTAAACTTTACAAATATTGGCAATTGTATTGCTTATTTTATGAATGCAAACGACGAATTATCAAAAAATGAAAATAGTTTTGAGATGATCGCTTAACTGAAAACAACAATTTTTATAGAAATTTTGCGCTTTTTTTTCCGCAAAATATTTATTGATAAACACGAGCATGGATATATATAGTAATTTATCATATTACACTTAAATCATTTTTTCCTTTTTGGCAAACATACTTTCGCGATTTTTTCATCAAACTTTCCACATTTACAAAATCATTTGCAATTTTAAAAGACCAATTTTTAAAAAAATGAACAAACTTATTTTCTGAAAGTCCCCTTTTGGCAATTACAATGAAGAAGAAAAGATCCTTATAATATTTTGAACTCAATCAAAAAAAAAAATCCTAATTTTCATGATATGCTTGTAATCCTATACTATCACTGATTTTTTTTTTTTTTTTTTTGGAAATTTAAAACATTCAAATATTGAACAATTACTATAACAAATTTTGGATAATTGTGAAATAACTAAAAACGAAATGTTCCACAAATAAAAACAGTTAGTACATGTAATTATCTTAGGATATGACATTTATCACTAAATGTATTTAAATTATTCTCACTTATCATTTGCAAGCTTTGCCTAACAAAAGTATGTGTAAGGAATTATTTGTAGGAAGATTAAGTTATCCATTATCTATCATTTCATAATAACAATCAAACAATTTCAATTACCGTATATATATATATAATATGTACATATTTGAATAATTCATAATGACACCATAAATTGTTTATTAAAACAAATTTGATGTGTTGCATATACTTGGATAATTAATAATTGCTTTATAAACTGTTTATTTAAAGAAATATAAATTATTTTATAGATTGCTATAAATTTCATAAATTTCTATAATCTGACTCATTAAATTGTTCAATTATCATATACCTGCATAATAATGGTTAATAATAATGGTTAATTAATAATAATAATAATAATAATAATAATAATAATAATAATAATAATAATAATAATAATAAAATAATAATAATAATAATAATAATAATAATAATAATAATAATAATAATAAATAAATAATAATCGGTAATAATATAAACCAGTAATTATATAATAGAACAACATCATTTCGATTTTCACAGTTATCATAAAGATCTGATTTAAGCAAATAAACTGATTGTTATCTTTTCATTAAATAATATCCCAAATAACAGTAAGCAAACACACTGCGAACAAAACCAGGATACCCTTCCCTTCAAACTTCCAGAGGTCGATTGCTTACTCTACAACATACACCAATTTCCTCGCTATTCAAAGAAATATTTTACCCTTCGAAGGTCAACAATTAATTGCATGTTAGTTAAACAAACTGCTCCTTTGCTTTACAATTATCCCAAACGATCAACGATAACAAGCAAAAATTTTTTCCCATTTCTCTTTTTTTGATTTTTTCCTTTATTTTTTATTAAAGTTCGACATGTGGCAATTGAAATGAATTTTTCATCCATCGATTAAATTAATACAATGGTATGTTTCATATTTCAATAAATGAAAGAAAATAAGAGTAATAATAATAATTGGCATCACATTAAATTAAGAAGAAGAGATGAAATAAAAAAAAGACAAGAAAAAAAAAGGAAAATAAGCAAGATTTCTGACATTTTTTGTCATTTCTTGAGCAAATAATGTTGAAACAGGAATTGTGTGTTATTCACAAAATTAAATTCAAAATTAGTGAACAAATTAACGATTTGACAGAACTTTCAACTCTTTCGTTTCCATCGCTTTTTTTAAAGTAGTAATCTATAGTAAACTTCAACAGAAAAGAAACAAAAAAAAATGGAGCAATTAAGAGAGAGACAATTTAAAACTGTGCAGTAAGGAAAGAAAGACAGAATTCGACCACATGAATTCTTTCTTATTTTTCTTTTAATACAAACGTGTCAAATTTGATTAAATCTTCATTATTGTAAAATTAGACTAAAACAATGCTTTTTTTTTTCTCTATTTGCAATAATTTCTCACTTTTTCCTATGAAAGGGAAATTCCTGCCAATCAATCATAGCACTTTTGTTATCAGATAAAGAAAGGTTAAATTCGTTGTACAAACTGCAGAAAGGCAAATATGTATTGACTCATCATTATCATCTTCTAAAGCAATCAACATTATTGTAACAATCAATAAAATTATCGGCAACAACAAAAAAGGAGAATACATGAAAAGAATCAGAACTAAACGGCAATTAAATACCCTTTTTATAACCCGAATTAACAAAACGATATTTCATATGCTTTAACAAGAAAAATCATTGACAATTTTTGCAAATGAATGAAAGAAATATCATAAACAGCAATATTTAAACACGCATTTTATTGTGTATTTCGTGTTATATTATCAAAAAAATTAACATTACACATTTTCGGTTAACAACCGAAAACTTTGCTGAACATTTTGTTTCATGTTTTCATCTTTTTATGAACACGAATAACGATGAACAACAAAACTCGTAACAGCATCACTTTTGGTTGATGTCTGTCGTCCAACAATTAGCATTATCAAATCGAAATTATACTAAGTCACACAATTAATGACAAATAACAAATAACATTAATCGATTCAAATTCAATTCATCTGAGTGAAGGCAACTTTCAAGACAGCAGTAAATTTTTTTTTTCTTTTACGAAGAGTTCGTTCAATGAATCAAAGAATCATGATAGCATAAACATATCGTTACACTAAAAAATTCATCAATTTCGATAATCTTTTCACTTTTTTTACATTAATTGTACTAATTTGCATTCCCTACTAATAATTTTTTTTTCAGTACAGCTTTACTGATATATTGTGAAATATTTGTTGGTGTAAAAAAAAGTGTTATTTCAATATCCATTCAATTTCCTACAAATTTAAATCATAGCATATTTGCTTATTGAATTATGAAACAGAGAATTAATGCAATTAATTAACAATTTTGTTACATCAGAAATTACTATAAATACAGAGAATTGTTTTAAAGAAATTTGCTTTCTAAATAAAGAAAATTTTATTTGCAAAAAATTAATAGAGTGGGAATGTAGCTGCTGAGAAGACAGCAAGTAAGCAAACAGAACAGAACAAGGCACAAAAAAAGCTTAAGATTGCTTAGAATCTTACAGTTATAAATTCAAATAAATACAGCAAAATAATTAAAGTCAAGGCAAACAGTTAGAAATAATGAGAATCCTGAAATTTTAATAGCTGAAAGCGAAATATACCAATCCAACAGAGATAACAAAATAAAAGTTTTACAAGCAATGGGTCAAATAAAAATCAATGCGTCCAAAAACCATCATTACAAAAAAGTGTTTGCAATCATGATACAGCTATTGATAATAGTAATTTTCGTAATTCCAAAATTTTCACACGATCCTAAAAAAAGAAAGTATTGATGGTACTCAAAAAATAATCCTTAACATAGTCTCTTGTTTTTCAATTTTCCGCAAATCCATTTTGCTATTATCACATGATCCATACATTGGATCTTACGTGATCATCCAAAAAACATTGCTAATCAAAATGCTCACTAGGTTGATTTTAGCTTGATAATAACAACAAAGTGGATTTCAATCCGTCCAGATCTTCCATAAATACTGAAAAAATATGAAACAGTTCTTATTTTGAAAAGTTTTTATCACTATGATCACTAAGATTACTGTATTTTTCAAGAAATTCACATTTGTTTTCGTCAAAAACTTTCTGAACTTAAAATGAAGTAGATACCCGTTCCACAAAGAAATTTATGAAAAACTAATGCTTAGCGATTATATATTCCGACTTACTTCTACTAGCAGAATCTATATATTCTATTTCAAAATCGATGTCCCTTCCTTTAGCGAGTTTTGGTGCAACATATCCATTCGAATTAATTGTAAATACAGGATTTTCGAAATCTTTAGGCTGATCTCCAGCCATAAATCGTAATTCTGCAACAAAAATATCGAATTAAATTCAATTGATTGTATTTAAGTCTTATTTGAATTCAACTAAACATGTTGTAAATAAGTTAGAACTATTAAAGTTTTAAGAAATGAGCCGTTTTTAATTTTTCAAACTGATGTTATCAATGTCTTACTATCTTGTAACGCACCACTAGTGCCAGATATCATCAAATTTTTGAAAGGGTAAGACTGAGTACCAATTCCTGAAAAACAAAATTTTATTACAACGTATCCATTTACACTGTTCTGATGTGTTATGAAAACTGGAAGCTGCGAAGAATAAAGGTTTGTTTCCTTACCTCCTAGAAATGCCAAATCTTCCAAGCTCGAGTTGGTAGCTCGGAATTGTCCATTTGCGAAATGCAAATGATACGGAAATACTGGCCTCTTCCTATCGGCTTCGTTAGTTTCGGATGATGCAGCTACCTAAAATTCAAGAAATTCAGGATTTAATTATTTCCATACAGACAGACTATATTTCTTACCTCGCTCCTAAAAAGAAAGAAAAAAAAATTCATGTTTATGCAGATTTCAATGCTTACTGGAACATAAACAACAGGGACGGCGTATTGTCCTGAATGCACCGGAATTATCATTGGTCCTGAATGCACCGGAATTATCATTGGTCCATTTTTGGCAGTGAATTCTGGGACTAAAAAGAAGATGACGATATGAGTAAGAATCATTCCCGGAAAGGTATCAACATACTGGTGTAAAAAAAACGACCCGAATCCGATATTATTTTTGTTGTAAGTACGAGAAACAAAGATTATCACAAACTTAATTTAAATGTGCTAGCAGTGCTTACTTTTTTGATCTACGCGTGTCCTTTCTGATTCTACTCTAATTTTCAACCTCATATTTTTCGTTTGACAAAGGCCTCCTTCACCATTTTCTAAGCCATCTCTATCACCAGTAGATGTTGCTAAAATTATTTATGCTTTAAATTTAAAAATAGATTTTGATTTGAGGATGATTAAATAATTCCTGACAATTTTTAGAGCCGACCATTGCTTTACATGAACCGATAACTCATTATATTAGTTAAACAGAAGGATGGCTGAAAATGAAGTGCTACAATTTCTATAAATCTTTTTACATATCCCTTCAATAAATGATTTTTAGAGCATAAATGTAAAAGTAAAGCAAAGGTTAAAGTCGATCAATTTTCGCTTGAATGAACATTTCATTTGGTCATGATTATACATACAAATATAATGGTGCGCCAATGCATGTATGAATTCGTGTGTTTATATGTAGATGATGATGATGATTATGACCTTGGCTTATGTAACCAGATTTAAACCAAAACAGTTAACTATCTGCTATTACTAATTGAAAAGGTTTTTGAAGTTTTTAGGTTTTATAAAACGTAAGTCATTTTTCAAGATGTTGCAAAAGTGAATTTTAATAATATTTAAAAAAGATATTTATTTGTTCAAGTCATGCAAGCAAAAAAAATTGTACTAGAGTTAAAACTATTGCAATAGGGTCATAAAATCATAAAATATGTAAAATCTTCAAAAAACTTAGACACACAGAAAAATTTCTAGAAAAAATCGATTCAGAAATCAACAAAAACGAACTTATAAAAAAATAATCATGATCTGGTTTATATGACATTTCGTTCGGAAGCATTGGTCTTTGACGTAAACGGATAATAACCGAATCATTTGCCTTTACACATGTACCAATCAAAGAATCCACAAATTTTGTGGGACCATGACAATTACGAGCTTCACGTTCATTTACCTGCACATATTTGAATTACACAATATAGATGAAGTCATCTATTCTAGAAAACACAAAAAAAAAAAATTGAACTTAAATCACAATCGTCCCTTTCCGCTTTTTTTTTCATCGCAATAAACTAATTCTATAAATTATGTACAAAAGATAAATGGAAAATAATGATATTCTTACCCGATGAATAGCCGTTTGTTCAGTACCATTTGTTGAACAACTGAAGCGTATCCTATCGTTTATTCTCAGGTTTTCCGCAAATAATGGAATGTCACTGCGTGATGAAAACCTAAAATTCAAAGAATTGTAATGAAAATAGCCTTGCACTAGTTGTTAAAAGAATTAATGTCGAGCAAAATAAGAATAACAGGATCCTTTTTCTGATAAGCAGCAAATCTCATATGATTATTATTAATTATCTTAAGAAGATTAGCGAACCTCTTTCTTTGCTTAAGAAACCTCTTTGCTTCTTAATATCTGTTCTCAGTTTATCAACTTGTTGTATAATCCTGATCCATATTCAATAAGTTCCAATTAAATAACTAGTCCCCCTAGCTATGTCATCTTAAATAAACAAAAATGCCTAAACCTACTAGACTGCTGTTTATCTTAAAAGTTTAATTCAATATAAATTAAACGAATTTGAAATTTGCAGAAAAAGAAACACACAGTGGGTTTGTCGATATCCAACTTATATTATATATTGTTGCTGATGTCATTAAGGGTACGACAAAAAGGCGTAGTAACGTTAACCATAGTTCGAACAAAGTAGCCGCTAATAATAGCATAACTATAAAGAGATAAGAAATATCTGTAATATTTTATTTTAAATACAAACTATGCAATGAAAAGAAAAAATTGAAAAATTAACCAATGATTTATGACTGATGTATTCAGTTTACAACATAGCGGCTACATTTTATTATCAGATTCCTGAAAATGGCTTATTTGTTTACGCGCTTGTTTTTTCCTCCATTTATAATTTTCCTAATTTTAAGTTATTATACTTTAAAGAAATATTTTTAAACCTTATCAATTTCATTTATTTCATCTAACTTTCTCTAATCAGTTCAAATAATTACAAATTACTACCATTAATCATTCATTATTGCCTTAAAATTCCTAATTGCAACAATTAATCAGATGAGTTTACTATGCGATAGTATTATAATAAATAAATTTTGAATGGTGGGAAAAAATACGACGCTTTTATTTTATCTCAATAAAATCTGTTCTTTTTCTTCGATTCTTTTACATTTTCTTTAAATTAAAAGTTAAAAATATATTAGAAGATCACTTTTCCAGGAAAAAAGATCGTTAAAATTACAAATCCTGGAATATCAGTAGAAATATGACAGATCCTATAGATCCTATATATCTGTCGCATGCATGCATTTGTGTTTTTTGCGTATATCAATGGAACAGCGCATGTAAATATAATAATCCTTGAAGGTTCTTTCCTGACAATTGCCATATGTGAAGATGATGCACCTTAGAAGTTGTCGAAAAAAAAAGGGAAGAAAAATGAAGGAAGAAAGATAGCAGAGAAAAAAAAAACATGTATCAAAGAATAATGCTTTTTTAATGATCTCAGCAATGAAAGAATTTATTTTTTCAAAAATTTAAACAAAGAGAAAGAAATATTTCCTAATTATCAAGCTCTGCACTTAAAAAAAATAAATCATTTTTTTAAATTACATAAATGAAATATCTGTCATACTATTAATTTTTCTTTAGTATTCAGAATTCCGAGTTCAGAATAACACAGATATTATAGGATAAGTAGTAGGGTGGGTGGATAATTACTGTAAATATTGACAACTGCAATTAAAAAACGAGAGAAAGAAATAAAAAGAGAGAAAAACATAGGACCTAAATGGTAATCAATCCAAACAGTTGAATAATGCGATTAAATAATTGAAAGAAATTCCGAAAAGGAAATTTTGAAAAGAGATTATCAAAAAAAAAAAAAAAAAGAACAGAAAAAAAGGAAAGGGAAGTTCATGTTTGTTGAAAATCGAATTCCGAGAATGATTCAGGAAAGAGTATTATGAAAAACAGAAGAAAAATGGAGAGAAAAGAAAACTTTTACTTTATTGTTATTTTGATGTAAAACGGTTTGTCGTAGTATGCTGTTACTGCTGTCAAATTTCCAGTTCCTTATCTTCTTTGCCTTCCTTTTTTTCTTCTAAATCCTTTCACTTTAACTGAAAATAACGATGGAACATTAGTTTTATATCATTTCAATTAATATGACTGACGAAACTGTTGTAGTGAGAATTACAATAATTATAATTCTCATTATAAGAACTCATAACAACTCGTATTTGTTATCTACAATTAGTCATAGCAGGTGCATTGATTTTAATTCAAAAATACAAATTTCCTCATTGTGAATTTATATTTTCTTACATTTAGTGAGAAAGTAAAAAAAAAGAAGAATATCGTGATCAGAATAGCCTTTTTATGTGTTCAATTATTTATATTAACCAATAATTCAGCTAAAAATTTTAATTAGCAAACTCTCCACATGATTTAAAAGTCCATGTATAGTTTTTTTGATTTTTGCCCTATGGAAAATTTGAAAATATTCAATGTTAAATTTCATTTTTATTTTGCAAATATTTTAGAAACATTAAAAAGTTTCATTCATTCCATCTTCTTTTTTCCTATGCAAAATTTGTAAGTAGTAAGGAAAAGAGTATTTAAGAGAATTTTGTAGAGTCTAAAAATTTTACAGTTTTTACGATCATCTCGATAGTGAATTCAAGAGATGTACAATGTAAAAAGTATAATTGATAAATTAGGACGAGAATTTGAAGGAAGATTAATGCGGAAGAGAAATCGAACAAAATATAATAATAATCCATCCAGAAGGAATATTCCTAGCGAACTAAAAACAAATCAGATAGAATGAATCAGCAAAAAGATGGAAAACCCCATTGCAAGTAAAATAATAATGAAAGGGAAAAAAAGAATCAGGAAAAGAGTTGGATAAATCCGAAATAACGCAATAAAATCAATAGTCTACGGAATAAAGTAAAGGAATATGGAAGAAATTCCAAACAATTTGGTGAAAGAAAAGAAATGATAGAATATTGAAAATATTCGATCATTGGCATAGGTGCACGTAGTCATTGCTTAAAGGTTTGTTAAAACGTTTTTGTTCATCTACTGTTTGTTACCATCTATCCAATTGTATAATTTTTTTCATTAAATCCAAAATATTCTATCATTTGTTTTGATGAATTTTTATGCATAAATGAAGGCAAAATGAAAATTGGAAAAGTGAAATCAGAAATTTTTGAATTATTCGGAAAAGAAAGAACAAAAACTGAACAAATCAAAACATTAATTCTTTGGGCTATCCCATCCCCACTAAATACTTGAAATATTTCAAAAGATGGGATAAAAGTGACATGCAGAAGAAAAATGAAAGTCATAAACCAGCTGAAAATAAATAAACCGAAACGCTCTGATCTTCTTCCATAGCCATAATATTTGGTGGGAAAAAAAAACAGCGATTTGATGAATTTTACAGATGGTTTGAGTACAGAATACGGTAAAATATTTATTTTTCTTTTTTAAAAAAAATAAGACGAGGAAAAAAGAAATTTATAAAATCAGTTTTGATTAATTTTTTTTTGTTAAATTTTAGAATTTTCCCTAAAAACGTTTTGCAGATTTTGAGAATTTTGGAGCATATAGATTTAAAATGAAACGGATAAAAAGTAAATAGGAAAATTATCAAAATTTTTGCACAAGGATTCGTAAAATTTTTTAAATAACAAAATTTTTGTTATTTAAGCAATTTGAAAATCAATACGGAAGATACCATCTCATTATATTGAATAAACTTGTTAAAATTGTTGATTAAAAGATGATAAGACAAAAGGTGAAGAACGCTTACGTGAATCGATGACTGAGAATTAGAAATGAGATAATTAATTGAAAATCGGGCGTCGAGTAATGACTTATCGGAAATTGGAGATTAAATAATTAATAATTATGCAGTAAATAAGATAATTATCAAATTCCGAATCATTTTTACAATACAGTAATAGTTCTTTGCCCAAAAAGTGATAAAATTTTTGAATATAATTTTAAATGTTACCATAATACAGTGCAAAATCATGATCAGTTACATTTAAAAGCACTGATTCAGCAATATTTGGCGCATTTGTCACAATCATTATTTTTTACTATAATCGTCTGATAATGTACAATCTGAAAATTACAATGATAAGGTGTTTATGAAGTGGTGTCTGCTATACGGACAGTAATGATGCGGAAATTAGCGTAAGTAGGGAGAAAGAAGAAATTGAAGGAAATATTTTGCAGACAGTAGAATGGGAAAGGGAAGGAAATAGGAGAGATCAGGGTTGGTTTCGAGGATATCAATGCTCAATTCAATTTAGTAACAACAACAAACAATAACAATCCGCTGAAAACGGGAAAGCGAGAAAAAGTCAAAAGAAAAAAATGGGACGTGTGGGTCATTAATGTCACAACCAGATGTTGAAATGTCATGATTTCGAAAATTGGTTAATATGACCGAATCAAAAATGAAGCGAAATGGATGAGAAAAAAGAAAAAGTGGTTACTGAATTGAAATTTTGGATGAATCCTGATGGTCATTTTAGGAATCAGAAAATAATTAACCCTGCTGCACCATTTCTTTAATGGAATCATGAGCAAAATAAGCGTGCAAAGCAGCTGAAATAGTCGGATACGAGAGAAGAAGGGAAAGGGAAGAGGGAGAAACAACGCGCTAAGACATTTTTCCTTAAATTTACAGAGAATTAAAAAGCAGTGATGTCATTTCTACTGGTCTTTATCGGTTTAATTTGATTGAAAATTTCAAAAATTATAAAATTTTGCGCAAAGTTGAAACAAGCTTGAAAATACTTTTCAGAGCAAAGATAGTACTGAAAAAATGAAAAATTGATTTGAGAGGAATCTCTTTCAGTTAAAATTTAAACCAATTCTTTATCCTTTAAACAAATCTTTCTTTTGTAGAAGAATAGCCATGTACGTTTTCTTTTTGGATTTTATCAAAGTTATAATTTGATTTGATTCAATTCCTACTAACTTTAATTTGAGAGCCAAACTTTTTTACTTGAAAAAATTGATTCCTAATTTTTAGCTTTGAAGAATTTTAAGGTTTAAATTTTCTAACACTTTGGTTTGGTGAGACAATTTGATATTTGAATTTCATTTGTGGGTAAAATAACATTTATATGAAAAATTTACGGAATATTTGGCAGTTTCATTGTAATAGCATCTATTTTAGGCTCATCAGAACCTGCATTGAAACGTAACAAGTAAGTACCAAAAACAATATTTTAAATTTCAAATTAAATTTCTCAACATTAAGTTAAAAAGAGCAATTGTAATCGTCTCTAGTGCAAGCTTTGAGGCATTAGTTCTAAGTGATACTGCAGGATTTTAGTTGGCGAAATCAGTAAAAAAGGAACGTAAAATAAAAAATGGTACAGATTGCCAGCAGATAGATGATTCAAAATTGTATTATACTTGAAAAACAGTAATCCAAGTTTATTCTATCAGTTAAAAATATCAAATTTTAAGCTAGCATAGTTAATTAATTATTTTAAATTGGATCAAACTAAATTGAAAAGATAAAGGAGAGAAAGATGAAGTGGAAAGTGTCAACGGTAAGCAATATAATAATAAGTGCAAATAGTTTTATACAAAAAGAAAAAAGGAATTTTTTTTGTCATTAATTTGACCGCTACAGTGTATCGATTGAAACTGAAATAATGGACTATGATTGCTCTAGTCATCACACTGTAGAAGTTATTAAAAATTTCCAAGTAATTGAATTATCTCATTAAGTACAGCGAGAAATCAGCAAACTCAAAAATTGGTTATTTAAAGTAAAAATATAGATAACGTAAACAGTATTGGAAAAATATATAAAGTAATCAATATTTTTTAACGCTTAACTTGTTTTCCAAATATTTCTTGTAAAATAAACCGTGATGGTTATCGATTGTCCATTCATATACTTTACTAACTACAATCATTCGATGAATCACATACTTCATTTTTTGATTTAGCATTTTTCTCCATTTTTTATACAACCTAGAAAAACTAAGATTGTAAATTTTAGCCCACTATTTTTAATCATCGTTAGCAACAATTTGTATCCTTGTCTCTTATCTTATTCTTGTCTAAAAGTTCATACCTCATAGCTGATACATCAACCTCTAAATATCATTCGATAAATTCTGTCTAAACCATTCCATTCATTGTAATAAACATATAAATTAAACTATCAATAAAATAGACTAACAAACAATAAACTAACAATAAAGCATACAAGTTTTTTTTTCGTTAAACTAACAATAATGATTTTATCTGATGATGATATGCAAATATCACTTGTTTTAAAAACTAAGGTTGCTAAAAAATGAATCATTTTAGACCAATAATGTTCAAAAAAAATGACAACAACTTCTGTCGAAAATAATGAATGTATCATTTATGCGTTAAAAAGTAACATGAAAAAATCAAGCGGAAAAAAATCTCCAAATTAATCAATTCACTTAATCAGCCAATGGCAACAGATATTAGGGAGGGCATAATTTTTCAGTCCATTTTACTGGTAGGCTGATGTGCTATCATTCAATTCCGAATTATCATTCAGATTAATCTAATAATAGGCAATGATCCGTTTTTCAAAAAAAAAAATCTTTAATCCAACAAAACAAAATTAAAGCTTAAAATTAAATTAAAAAAACAAAACATTCACATTTTTTGTGCTTTCATTTCCAAAGTAATAATTACATTACTTAACAAATGAAATTAAAAAAATTCAATTCATTTCATTTCTGTGAAGTTGGTGAATGATGAATGATTCAACATTCAATGTCAATTGCTTAGAAACGATTTCCAAACGATGTTCTATTAGGACAGAAATTGCTCCTACTAATATTATTATTATTGTGATTATGATTGTTATGTAGAGATGAATACATATATTTTTCAATTTAATGAATTCATTATGAAATTTTTTAATATATTATTAAAAAATTTTTTGTTTTTTTTCAAAAATAGAATTAAAATCATATCGTTATTATTTTATTTTTCATTTCTATCTTATAAACATAAATGAATATTTCATCGAAATTATTAATATTCTAAAAAATTTAACAATTTATACAAAACTCGTACATATTTTTGTGCAGGAAATCTATGCCTATTTAACAATTTTTACCATCAATTACGACACTAAATATTATGATAATGATGATATAAATTATTGCTGATTTTAAATCAAAGTTTATTTAGGAAAAATTGAGACAAAAAAGTTTCCGCGCCTTTTTAAGCATTTGTTTTTTTTTTCCGGTAATTGAAAGTATGAATCCGTAGTAGTATTGTACAGTGTACGAGCCGGCTGTTAATTGATAGAAAATTATCCCGAATGTGCTAGTATTCAGGAATGAGAAAAAAGAAAAAGAAAACTTGATAGACAAAGCAAATCATGTGCTATGTAAGTGGAAAATGCTAAAATTAACGTAAAGCCGAATACCCGTAAAAATGGAAATTTGGTGGAACAAAAAATTGGAGAATGTGTCAGAAAAAAGAGATGAGGTGGTAGGAGGGGAAATAAAATATCAAAATTTTCATTTTTCAATGTTTTCATTTTTATGCACAATTGATTAAATAGATGAAAGCCATAAAAAGTAAATAAAATAGCACAGCAAGTTTATTAATTAGTTAACAGGTGCTGATTGTGATAAAGGAGATTTTTGCTAATTATGCAATGTTATCAATCATATGAATGAATTGGATATGCATTGAATATTTTTTCTTTTTCCCTTTCGTTTCCACTTTTCTTTTTTCAAATAAAAAATATCTGTCAATTTCATTCCATTTTAATTCTACTTCCATTTCATAATTTTCTTCCCTTTGCTTCTTCTTCATATTCCTTTTTCAGTTTTTTCAGCAAAAATTTTGCCTTAAATTTATTCTATTTCATTTCATTTTGTTTTTTGGTTTATTTCCTTTGCAGTTCAAATTTTTTTCGCTTCTTATTATTATTTTTATTATTTTTACTGTTATTATTATTATTTTCATTATTCTAGTCTATTTTATCCATGGAAAAGTTGATAAGAGCATTGATAACATAAATAATAGTTGAAAATTGCATAGAAAACTATTGGATCGATTATTTGGTAAAAGCTATTACTGTTGTCATTTGTAAAGTTCTCACAACAACAAAAGTATAATTTATTCACTTTAACAATAATAATAATGTTCGGTACTTAAGTACAGATAAAATCCAGTTAAGCCGAACGGAAAATGTAAGCCTAACAATGAGGTAACATTCGGTACTTGCAGCACAGCAATACAACGCGAATAAACCTTTATCATCGACAAATGAATCAAAATAACTTCAATAAAAAAGGAAAGAAATAGTCTTTATCTGTTTTCTACTAAGTCTACCAAGTTCTTGCGAATCACCGATTAGAAATTATTACTGTATCACTTATGTTGGAATAAGGAGCGGAAAAATCAGCTAGATATACACTAAACAACCTCCCCATTAAATGCAATGTTAATTTTGCTCCTTCAGCAAATAGATTGTCAACCATTAGCTAAGAATAAAAATGCGTCTGTTGTTGTGTCAGCAACCATCGCAACAATAACAACAGCACCTAGCAAAGCAATTTTTTCACATGTCATCATCGTTATACTCTGGCAATCTCATCGATATATTATTATAATTTATCTCTCTTCTAGGATACACAGAACAACGAAATGCAATAAGTCTACCTTATCAAGCAAAACCATACCTCACTTCATCCTGTTCCTCATTTAAAGCAAACTTTTGTCTTTAAGTTACACAACCGTTGCATTGGATCCCTCCCCTAACTTTAAACACTCCACAACTTCGTCAACCATTTTCCTTGCTCTAAGCATACTTCATCGAGCTTTTCTGGTCTTTTCATTGCCAATTGCTTACTCTTGGTAGATTGGTAGTTGGCATACAGCTCCTAGCACGTGATACCAAAATTACTGCAAGATTTTTATTAAGATATCACGATGAAATCCCTTTTTGAGTTGTTTTTTGGTTGTAAAGACGAATAGTTCGTGATAAATGTTTACTGAATGATTGAATTAAATGTGTCGAATGAATAACACTGCTATCCAGCTTATACGAACCTTGCATGAAGTGAATTTATTCATAGACACAAGAAATTAGAGCAAACTGACCCCTCCATGTTGTCCACAGATTCTCTACAATATGCCGATATTGCACGTAAATTTGATCACCAACATGAATTCATTTACAGTAGGTACTCTAAATACTGAGTAAGGTGCATAACTCGCATTTTATAAAAGTCATTCGGATGTCCCTTATCCAGAGCAATATATGGGTTAACCTCATGAATATGGGGATATAATAAACATTTCACAGAAATGAAAACAATGGCTAAATGCTGGAGAAGAGTTATCACTGCCAAATGGCGATATCAACATGACTTACTGAATCAGTTGAGAAAATCAGAGCAAACAGGAATGAAATATTAAATATTACAACAGAAAACAGTAGATGAGATCTCACTGCAAGCAATGAAAGCCCTCTGTCAAACCCAATTTCATATATACCTTAGTAAGGTAAAGAGAAATTTCAACGATTCAAAAGTTTTGCTTAGTGGAACAGACAAACTTGTCTGTAGTTTTCGCAATAATTGCTGGAATTGTTAATTAAAATATTGCATGGCTCAAATGTTGCAAAAGGCTTATGTACATACGTTTATTTTGTAAAGATCTTAGAGCAGCTGCGAAAAAAAAAAGTAGTATGGCTTTATGTGCAGCTGTTGGAACATTATAAGATCTCTGATATGCAGATGTACGTTATTGTATGCCAAGCCGCTTGTCTACAATTTAAAAGACCGAGGATCTGTGATCCGTGATACTTGCCGACATTAACACAATTTGTCCTCAGTTCAGTTTTGCGCAATATCTGAAATCTTATTGTAATCCTTAATCTCGCCTTTGAATCCCTCACGGCAATGATATCAGAGGCTGTCTAATACTAACCGTATGCTGCAAATTATTATGCTCTTTCTTGTTTTCTTTAAGCCATAAGCTTTGTGCATATTCCTTAGACTTATTGAAAATATTAATCAGACTTTTTTGTATTTTTGAGTATAACAAATCTCATAGAACACTGAGAATTCTATGATTTAACAGAAAAAAAAGAAACCAATACAGGATGACCGAGATTTGATTTTTTCTTTCTCACAATAGCCGGTATCTTGGATACACAAGAAGAAATCAATTGGTAGTTGAATTCTAAAATAAACTATATCATAGACTAAATGCATACACAGGTACACAACTGTTCTGGTCGTAATAAACTTCTCGCTGGTATAATGGGAAAAGGAGAGAAAATGGTCACTTTTCTCGAGTCCCCATTTCTCGAACCCACAGGTAGTAGAGGAAGAAGCGGCAATGTTATCGCTGGCCATTTTGCTACATTATCGTTACTTTTAAGGCAGGCACTTTTTTTTTCTTGTCAGTTGCGAATATTTAATACTGCGGAGTATTGCAGATGCACCGTCCTCTTGGTGCAAAAGATAGTCAGAAATCAACCAAAAAAATGCCAAATTATACGAGATTTTAATGTTGCTGGGATGATTTGTAAGTATTTTGAAAGAATTTTCATAGCGAAAGCATTAAATGATCATGAATCGGTAAATTATCCGGAATATAAAGGTTTCAAAGCCGGGAAACAACTAACGATATTTATCTTAACTCTTTTCCCATACTACATTCAAAATTCTGCCTGGTCACATTAGACGACAATGACGAAATATGCGATAGATAATGAAGTTATGGTGGAGAAATCCCGATAGAAGTGTTAAATTTTAAGAAAAGTAGTTATGAAAGCCATTGAATAACATATCTTGATGGAAAAATCTTGAAATCTTTTCTAAATATTTTTTGGCGCGAGAATGAAACAGAAAACTTCCATCAAAAAGTAATTTATACAGATTTCATGTGTACTTTCGGATAGCATGACGTCGTATTATTTTCTATCACTTATTACTAACAATTATTATAGAGAAAAATGTTTTTCTTACTTTCAACCTATAGAGTTGCAATTTAGTAAGATGGTATAATCTTGTCCAGGAAGAAAAATTAGAATAAGGAAAAAAGATTCCAATCAAGTCAGAGTTGCAATTTAGTAAGATGGAATGGTATTTGTAAGTTAATTTTCAAAAGACGTAAAATTATCATCAAATTATTTTACATTCTACTTACAAATCACTCTATCGCTATATCATTCGCCGAAGCTAGAGTATGATTATGTGTTATAGGAACGTAAATTACGGTTATCTCTTACAGGAAGGTAAAATACGGTTTTGCTTTACGAATATATGATTCGCTGTTAATAGTAGAAAGTTAAACAAAATTGTTCATTATCTATATATTGCTTTCGTTATATTTGAATTTCCAGTAACACCTAAAATTACAATCATCATATTGACGGAGGACAATGTACACGTCTAAAAATTCATCAGTTATAGTGTGGAATCTTTGTAGATCAGATTTGTTACGATGATTAGGACTCCGAAATCAGAGAAGGTCATGTAAATGGTATGACTTACGTTATAGAAATTTCCCATTTTTTTGTCATGTCTTATAATTCACCGCGTAGATGAAGCATAAAGCATTTGCATATTTTGATTTTTGGCCGTCTGTATTAACTCCTCTTTCCAAAGTCTTTTTCAAGATATTTTTGATATATTTTTTTTCTATAATTCATGTTGAAGTGAAATTTCACCGTATAAAGATGTTTTATAATTTCAGGATTTTATAATTTTCAGGAAATTTCACCGTATAAAGATGTTTTATAATTTCAGGATTTTATAATTTTCAGGAAATTTCACCGTACAAAGATGTTTTATAATTTCAGGGTCATACTTACAAGATCAATAGTTGTTAAGGATATTTCCAAACAAAGAATTCATCACAGATTCGCTTATTCCTCTCTTCTATCGTGTATAACTATGCTTCTGAAATTCCTTCCAAAATGCTTGCATGTACCAATACGCTATTGTATTACATTCCTTTCCTCTTCCTCCATCCTTTCTAGTGAGTTGCGCTTTCTCATGGGAGTCACTTTTGGATTTTAACTCAACTTATCGACGATTAGAGCTTTTTTCCGGCTCCAATTCTTTTACCACCTTTCTCGACACCACTTATCCCATTTACGATCTTACTGCGCTACTGCTTATCGTTTGTCGTATTTTTATGCTCCTGTTAACAATAATAAGGATAATAATATTATATAATTGCAGTACTAAAAGGAGAATAAAACTTATATCCCAGTCGAACGACAGCTTTCCACTTCAAATTGTTCACAACATCGTAACTGTAATTCGACATAATATTGCAATGTAATATTTTATTAAACTTTATTTAAAAAATGATATAATCAAAAAAATTTTTTAAATCGTTTTTTTTAACTGACATCCTTTTTACTTTTCATTTTTGATTTAAATGCAAATTTTAAATCCTCTTTGAAGAGGGAAAAATCAATTAAAAGAGATATCATCTGGATATCAGTATTAGATTTATCTTAAAGTTTGTTTTGCAATTCTTTGAGAAAAAGATTTGAATTCAATCATTGAAAACATAATTTTTTCATCACTGATTGAATTTCAAATTCTTTATTGAGAGAAAATTTAAGTACTTTCGAATACCAATGGTAGGAAAAAGTAGTGGAAAAAAAAGCAAGACAAAAAAGAATTGATTTGGAAAATTCAAAATTGTAGTTCCACTTTTGAGTTTCCATGACATGACGGAAAATACTGAGAATCCCGAAGTTGATCTGATTGCATGCGTAATAAGAAAAATTCTTCATTTCTCTCATGCACTTGACACATACGGGAAAATTTCGCCTATTGTTGACGCATTCAACTATAATTGAGAAAATTTCATCAATCATATCATACCGATATCCTTGTAAGGAATGTTCCAATGTTGAATTTGCTTTAATTTATTTCATAGCTATGGTAGACTGTTGTAAATATCTACAGCTAACATTTATCACTTGTTATCACATTGCTGCATTTGCATCGTTATATTGCTGTTCCAGATTTCGCAGTCAATTCATTCGACAATTTAAGTAGTACACTTTACACTTTTTTTCCATATTCATTTTTTTAAATTACCAACTAAAGGAAGTCTTAAAAATTCGTTCTTTTATGATTTCGAAAATCCAAACAATCATTTACATAGAAAAAATTTGCAATCACCTTGCGACATTGAAAAAAAAGATGAATTAACAGTGGGAAATTTCAAACGGAGGGATTTTCTCATCAATCTTTTTGGTGTTAAGATTTGGATCCACCTTCATTATACAAGGATTTTGGTATTAATCCTACGGTAATAGCTGCGTTACTGTTCTTTTACTTTCTCATACAGCAAAGATTCATTTAGTATTAAAGTGATTGTGGTGATAATCGATGATTATTCAAACTTTTACGATAATAGCTAGCAAAATTTGTAGTAAAATGTATCAGTCGGTATAATCCTTAATATTTGTTATTAAATGGTTCCATAAAAACCACCACAATTCTAAATTTATCTTGAAAAAAACTTGGAACGGTCGAATTTTGATGAGTGGCTATAGTAGTTTAATTTTAGCGTTCAGTTTTTGTGAATATCGACTATTTAATAATTTGACATTTGTTTGAAAGAATTGAATCCTTCACAAAGAAAATTAGATCAGCAAACATCCATTAAAGTAACTGTAGTGAGATTAATAAGTAATAAATGTCTAATTTGCCTAATTTAGAGGAATGAAAGTGAAAGACCCTGAAAAAAACTCAGCAGAGCTTAACAAGCAATACAGGAATGATGCAAGCATGAACGCAGAAATATTTTTTAAAATACAAAATATCTCTTTATCAAACTTTATCTCACGTTTTTTTCATAATATTCCATCATGAAAAGTTTTGTAGGAAATTTAAATTTGTTTTGGTTTTTCAAGCCATCATCTATATTAAATTCCGGAACGACTGGAATCAGTTTCCAAATCGTGTATGGAATTGTTATATTCCAATAAAATACAATAAATTTATAACAAACTGTAGATCAATTATGAAGAAGCAAACAAAAATATTGTGACTTCTTCATTCGGTACATTAAAACGTTTTTTCTGTTGTTTAAAATTCTTGCTGTTAATAGGATAAGATGATATATATTGAATATTTCTAGGGTTATTGACATCCAAAGTAAGGATTTTAATAGTTAAATGGAATTTCAACTTTATTCTTTATTTCTTTGTTGCTTTTTTATATACTTAGAAACGTTTTATTTTCCCTCCAGATTCCGCCTGAAGTTTTAATGATTTCGAAATGCCATTATTAAACAACAAATATTTTTCGTAGTTTTGCAGTAGCTTATTTTGGAATTGCATTCCAACAAAAAATAAAAAAAAATAATTCACTGATAAAATAAACTTGCTCAAAAGTTCAGTTTTTGTTTAGTTCTTAGTTTCCTTCCTAGTGAGCTAGTCAAATGGTAGAATGAACTGTAAGCTTATTTTTAAACAAGCTAATTAAACTGTTTGAATTACCAGAAGAAATTTAAATATATACAATAAATCGCTTGTATACTGTTGTTTGGAATATGACAATGGCTTATAAATGCGACAAATACAATTAAAATTAAAATGATTTTGCTATGATAACAAGTACTTGCTTGTTTTAGACATAAATTTCCTTTACCTTATTTTAATTCATCTCAAATTTCATTTACTTTTTATATAAAAACCATAATAAAAAATCCATCTTGTTAACCCCAAATCTCTTGCACTTTAAATTAATCATTTGCAAAAAAAGCAAATAATGGTGTGAACATTGGTTCCTTTTTGTTGTTTTTCTACGAAATAATTTTTTGTTTTGGTTATTAGTTAAATAGAAGAGACGATTCTTGGCTCGAAATTTATGCGTTTCATTGTATTATTTCCTTCAGTTCGTTTTACGTCAACATCATTTCATTCATATCTTCGTTCTTTTCCGGCTGTATTGTTTATACCATTGCATTTAGCGCTGATTTTATTTATTACATGGAAAAATTTAAAAATCCACTAGAACAGTATTTCTTTTAAGAAAAAAACTAGTGAAACTTTAAGAAATAAATTTGTAAATTGTCATCATAATTCCTTACTAGAAATATGATAAAATTATCAATGGGAAGTATGTTATCTTAATGGCAACTTTTTTACTTAGTTATAATCATCATTTTCATCAGTTATCTTTGTCGTCGTCGTGGCTTATTTCTGTTTAGTTTTATTCAGTGGTAAGTTATGAGTAGAATATTGCAATACCACAAAGAGACTTTGTCATCGTATCCATGAATCATTGTCTTTTGAAATTTTAAAATGATATTTATTAATTGTAAATAATGAGAAATTAAAATACGTTGAAGTTATGTGTGTCAACTAACGTTACCATTTGATCAGTGTTTGGATTAAAGCATTGATGAAGGCTTAGGTGAATAATAATATTGAATTTGTTCGATGTTTTCGTTCCAGTACTTCTCTAAATACATTTAATTGAATATATTAACTTTTGCTGATGTTTGATAATACTGTAATAACGTTCAATAATATCATAATTTAATGTCATAATAATTCAGATTCAATAATGCCGAAATAATTCTGCGCTTTCAGTTTGTATCGGAAAGATACAGCGAATTCTAATAACCTTATTGATGTGATAAAAACTAAAGTGGCTTATATCATTTGGTTTTGCTTTTTTTGGAGAAAAAGAAAATAGTTTGATTAAAGATAAGACTGGGGAAAGGAAGGAATCTCATAGCCGGGTGATTATTTGATGATTTGATTAAAGATAAGACTGGGCCAAGGAAGAAATCTTATAGCTAGGTGATTGATTATTTGATGATTTAAACTTTTTCACCTTTCTAATTCTATGAATTTTTTTGAATTGAATATTATTCGAATGGAATTTCACATATTTTAGCAAAATAAGAATACTTCTTGGAAATTCGTAGGCTTTTACTTCCTTTCTTTGTAACGGAAAGAAGAAATCAAAAATTTTATCATTATTTATCAAAATGTTCCTTTTTTTTTTTCATTCCTGATTCCATTTCCCTCTCTCTCTTCTTTTCTCTCCCTCTCTCTCTCTCCTCTTCTCTTTCTACTTTATTTTCCTGCTTGCAACAACTATTAAACAGGCTTCCTGAAAGCAAACATATTGTTAGTGAATGTAACCTTCTTGCTTTCTCTCCCTTTCTCCCAGATTTTTCTCTCTTCTTCTATATCGATATCCTCTCTGATAAAAATATCGCCTGAAACCGAATCCAAATCCAAACACATCGCCGAACTTTCAAAACTTTTTTCGATTTCCATTTCCAAGTTTTCTTTTTTTTTTTTTTTTTTCGCTTGAATTTATTGTTATACAGTTTCAAGCAAGAAATATCATTGTTAAGTTTTGTTAATTAACAAAAGTTCATTTTAATTATTCGATATAATTGAAATATTTTTTTAGTATGTTTCCACTTTTTTTTGAATTGTAAATTTGTACAGCGCATTTTTGCTACTTTCTTTCTTTTAAAATAGGAATAGCTATCAATATGGTAAAAAAAAGGTAGTTTTATTATTCCGGAGTGAATTTCTGGAACAGTGATAATTTCCAAAATTTTTCATTTTTTGCTTTTTTCAAAAAAAACGAAAAAGTTGTTGGAATTAAACCATTTGTCATATTATGTACTATTTTTTGCAATAAGTAAAATTCAAACAAATTTTTATCCCATTATGAGTATTTAATAATACCAATACATTTATTATGTTGTCTATTTCAAGATTTGCTTTAGGAATTTTTTTTTCTTTTTGATTTTTTTATGAAAAATTTTTTTTTGTTGAAGATTAATAATTTCTTAGTATTTTTTATGATTGATATTATGGATGCTTTTTATGAATGCCTTTATTTCTACTGCGGTATCTTGGAAATTTTTTAATTTTTTTTCATATTTTTTATTGATTATCATTAATTTTTTTTTGGTACCGAACAAATAGTTCGTCCAAGACCAAAAATTGATGTTTATGTATATTTACTGGAAATTTTTTAAATACGTAATTTTTACATTTACAAACAATTCATTGTCATATTGTGTGCATTTTGCTTTCAAAAAGCAAATATTTGACCATTTTTTTTGTTATTTCAACTCAGTTGGTTTTTAGGCAAAATATTGATTTCAGGGTTAAAAATTCTACTTTATCCTTTGGTTCATTTTTAATCATGCCATTCAATAAATGATTAAAGCTGAAATCAATTTATTTTTGTACAGCCTTATGTTAGAAATATCTGTTGCGACAAGTTAAAGTCCTTTATCCTTTTGTTTTTAAAAACTAAACAACAAAAAAACATTCAAGAAAAAACTGTTAAAAAAACAATAAGTCTATCCAATTTTTTTTTGTAAAACTAGAGAAGGGAAAAAGAAGAATGAAATATTTGTATTTTCAAATACTCCGAAAACAAGTTGCAAAGGCGATATTACATTTTTAGCTCAGCGATACCCAATTTCAACTATCGGACCATATTTTTTCTTAATTGACAATTTATCATTTAAAAAGTCAATTTTTCGTTTTTTTGGAAGTTTTAAGATTAATTATTGAACAATTTTTGTTTGTGGGAACGATTTTTCCGATTGCTTACTCATTAAACTAATATTTAAATATTCCAACTAATAAGAAAGTTTCCTAGCAAGCAAACTTATTTGTACTTTAAACAAATTGTTTCTTCCCACAAATAAACGAAAGGAATGGTTAGCTATCTGACCAGCAGTTGTTGTTCAATTTTTTATTGTCAGGCTTAAAATCTGATACTTTTATTATTTTAAAAGTTTATTTCTTGCACTTCATTCATACCGTTATGTTCAAAAGGCTTTTTTAAAGTTTATTTCTATTTCTATCCTTTTCTTCTCTATTTGCTCTTTACTTTATCTTTTTCCTCCAAATTTTTGTATAATTCTTTTTGATAATCGAAAATCCGGAAATCATTTTCAAAGTAACGTGCATGAAACATGAAAGTCAAATTTTTGCAGAAAAAAATTTAGGAATATTACGTTTTCCGCTTTTAAGATGACAATAATGATGATGACGATAGAGTAAAAGGAAAGAATTTGCAGTTCCGATTTTTAAAAAAAAGTAGGGATATCTGAAAGCTATTTTTCAAATCAAGCAAGATTTGCACTTCCAAAAATTTTTATGAAAAATATGGATCAAATTTTGCTTAACAGTTGTAATCACGAAGAAAGTGAATTAAAGGCAGAGATTCAGTAATAAATTCAAGGTTACAATGAATAATAATATTTTTTTTTCACAATTTGTCGAGTTTTCAAATATTATTAAAAAGCATTTATATTGTTTAAATTTCATATTAAAATAACAAAAAAAAACTGTAGAACGTAACTTTTGTCCATATTTGCATCTATAGACGACATCTCTAACAATAACAAAAAGAAATAACCATATTTATGATTTTTCAAAAACGTATTTTTTTTTGAAATTTTATGCTTTTTTTCATTCTCTCACAATTTCTTTTATTGCCAAATATTTCTTGATGTTATTTTGCATTTCAATGTTAAATGATTGCTGTCCCACAACGATGACAGCTTTGTTTTTGAGGATAAATTCATCATGATATAGGACGAGAGTGTTGTCCTATCATTTCTCGTCACTTTTTTTTTTGAAAAATGTGGAACATCACAAATATCATGGCACATGTTTACGTACTGCAGCTTCCAGTATCAGTAGCACATCGATTATTATCAGCCTAAACTATTTATGTATTTTGTGGGGAAAGCTTTTTTTTGTGATGCGGATAATTAAAAATTTTCAGATGTGGATCTTCTAGTTAACGTTATTCTGTAAAATTCTAACGAAATTGGATGAAAAATAAAAGGAAGTAATGATCCAGCTTAAAGAAGGTGTCATCAAGAATGCGACATATGGTAATCCAGAAACTTTGGCAATATCACAATTTTGTACTAATTATTGCAATTCAACACTTACGGCCATGTCATTAACAACAGCATCAACGACAGCGGCAACAACAATAGCTACAACGCTAATAACAACAACAACAATAGCGACAACATCTGTAATACTACCAAAAATGACCATATGAAGTAAGCAATCGGATTCATGCATTTATTGAAGAAATCGTAGCATCTTTTCATGGAATTTGACTATTTATCGTTTTCCATTTCTTAGCTTAGCTCATCATCCTGAATTTCATTTTATTATACCGATTGTCAATCACAAAAAAACTACGGCAAAACACCGATCATTTGCTGATCTTATGCAGATTTCATTTCATTTCTATATACACATAGAATTCAGAAAAAGGAGTGTTAAATAAGGAGTGACAAAAAATTTATTAGTTTATATTAATTTATAGGTAGTATAAAAAAAGCAAACGAAAATTTTAGATTTATTTTCATGCTTTACATTTCATAAAACATACTTATGCCTTGCTCCTTCACGATGTTTCCTGTAGTAAAGGTAAATTTGTTAATGGTTGATTAGGTCATAACTATGTAACAGTGCTCAAAGGGTAATCATTCGTAACATGGATGAGTTATTGCTATTTATAGAGCTATGGTTAGATTATGGCTACTTACAGCATGGATGGGTTAAGCTTTTTGCTAATGTACAGGAAAAAATTCTCTTTCATCATCATTGTCCAATAAGCAATCATGATATCAGGCGCGCTAATACATTTTGGTATGCTGCATTTTGTCCATATTGGTATGTTTGTTATTCCGCATTTTTCAGGATACAATAAAAGGTGTGAGAAATAGTTGAGCGAATTCCTTCCATGTTTTGTAGCTTTTTTTTTGTAGGGAAGATTATCATCTATGAGCATTTTGTCTTCATGCTTCGCAATTTTTTTTCGCATAGTTCGATGATCGAAATCATTGTTTTCATATGGTTAGCTGTGTATTGCCAGTATTTTTTCTCTATTTTTCACACACTTTTAACCATTTTACCTTTGTTTTGTTTACCGTTCACCATCTCTAGGGAATAATAGATTAGAGAGAATATGATGATACAATGAAAAATGCTTATTCAATTTCATGAATGGTTAGGCGATGTCATTGATAAGCAATTTTTTCCACTTTATAAATCAATCATAATTTTTTCTTCAAATGAGTATTTTCGTGCTATTATAATGCTGAAGATACGATATGTTAAGAAATCAATAAATTAATTAACTGTTGACGATGATGATGATGATGATGATAGTAGTCAAATGTAGCGTAAGAAAAAGGAGAAATGAGAAGTTTGATATGATGAAAAAGTTCCATAATTAGCTAGATAAATTGATGCATAGATGAGATAATGTAACAGTTTAAATTAAGGAAAAAGGTTTAGGGGACAGATAACATTGAGATGATTATCAATAACAATGAAATTATCGTAGAGGTTTTTCGGTTCCTTTTTTTTTGCAGAAAATGGCAGATCGAAAACGTTTTTTGCAAAACAGCGAACACTCCAGACGAGTAACGGTAGTTGATCGACCAGGTCAGGATAAGGTACATTTTACCGGAGCCCGATCAAGATATCGAATCGTAGATGTGTTGAAGGAATTTGTAAGTTCTGTTTCTTGTAATTAGATATTTTCTCTGAATTTTTTTCAAAAAAGTGGGAAAGAATTGCTGACGATTATTACATCTTAAACTTTTTGGCTGGCGATAAAAATTTCTGAAAATGTTACATTTGAAATTTTTTGAATGGTAAGAGTTAAATGCAATGTAATCTCTTTTGTTGTTTGCAAAAATTCGCAGTTTTTTTCGTAGTCATTTTCACACTTTTAAATTGCTCTTAAAATCACTGGGATTCCAACAGTATTTTTTTCCTTTTTTTTTTCGAATTCCATAAACGCTTTAAATCGTTCTTGTTTATCCAATTTAATTAATATGAAGAAAACGTAACAGTTTTTCTTCAAAAAACTTTTGCATGTGAGATCTTACAATTTCATGTATTCCGAGGTATTTTCAATTCGTACATAAAATTTCTGTAACTATCTGTCTACCTAAAGTTAACATTTGACCGACTTACGTAGATGTATCATATGCATATATATATATATATATATGTCAAAATTTGAAAAAAAACAGAAATTTAAGTTTCATATACGTTAGTTAATCCTGAAATTAAAATTAAAATAGCGGCACGTAGCGTTTGCTCATTTTTTATTTTTCTCGCTAATTTTTGTCGGAAGATTTTTGTTTTTTCCAGTTGTTTAGTGCATTACTTTATTTCGTAGAACCAAAAAAAAACTTGAAGGAAAATGAAAATAAAAAGGAAGTTGAAAAAACGAGAAGTGTGCTGAAGGAGGTGTACAAAGCACTAGACATATAAGAATTAATTTAAGAAAGGATCTTATTTTTAATGTACGGTAGTGAAATTTTTGGAAATAATTTTTTTGATTTCGTAATTATTTTTTTTTATTTTTGTTGTATTCTAATAGTTTAAACATTTAACATTTTTAATTGGAAAATTTATCTCTAATTAAACTGGGAAGAAAGAAGGAAAAAGGTTTGATCAGATTACAAATATGTCAAATTCAAAGTAAGTAATTAGCAGTCATATTTCTCTCGAATTCATAAAGAGATGAAAGTGTTTGAAGATATATCAATATTTTGATATTCCTTTTTTGATATGTCTTATATCCGTTAAAAATTTTTTTTTTTTCGATTTTTTCTTTTTATGATATATTGTTAAGTTTATGAAATTTTACAATATATTTTACATGTTGTGGAACTTTTAGCAATGATTTTCGACCACAAATTTATGAACTTTCGCATCGTTTCAGGGTCATATTCGTTTCTTTCATAAACATTTCCGGGTAGTATTAAAATTTATGTAAAAATTTTTGTTTCGATATTTTATCATTTTTTGCACTCAAATTATATTTTTAATATTAAATGATCATTTTGACTTTTTTATGATTCTTTGTTCAAAATTGTTTTAATTAATGAGAAAAATAGATTTTAAAAAAAAAAAAAAAAAAAAAAAAAAAAAACAATTTAATAATTAATAATGGTAAGGGAAGAAAGTTTTCTATCTTTCTCTTCTTTCTTTCATTATGCAAATATTTCAAACATTTTACTACAATTTTACTCGAACATATATAAATGTGGCATAAAAAAAGTCCCATTTCGTTAAAATTCATGGCTTTGTTAAGAAAATGATTGAAATAGAATGAAGAAAAAGAGAGAGGCAGAAGAGGAAGAGTGATGAAAAGAAAAAGGAAATGAAATTATTCTCCTTCCATTAACCGCCGCTATCTATATATATCATATATCATTGATGTTTTTGTTCTTCATGCTCCTTCAACTATTTTTTTTTTTTTTCAACAAATCTGTTGTAATTTTTCTTCTTTAGATAGAAAAAATAAATTAAAATTTAAAAAAAAAAGTGCTTTTTAGTGACAAATTTCTCTTCCGATTTTAAAAAAAAAAAGTCATTTTTACATAGTACATTTATTTATTATTATGTGCATATCTTTTTTAAAATTTCATCTTTTAAACTGCTCTTTGTAATCAATAATTATTAATTAAAGTTTTAAATAGAAATTTAGTTATGCTTTTTTTTTTTGCATAAGAGTTATTTACGATCGATAAAATAAATAAACGATTGTTAAGAAATCATTTATTAATGAATTATTAATTTAATTTAATTGAACCATTATGATTAATTGTTTTGAATTTTCATTGGATTCATTTTGTGCATCAATTTTAGTCATTTCAAACTTTTCATTTTTCTCGTATATTTTCTTTAAACACATACTACAGATTCATGTTACAATATTTATTATTAGAAAAAAAATGGAAAGAAGACACTGAGTGCTAACGGAATACGTAAATTCTTAGAAATTTGTATCATATAGTCTTCGCTCACTCAATCGGTATAATTTTGCTTTTTGTCATTGCCATTTTGCTTCGTTTTTTTCGCACCAACGTCTGTTTTATTTCTTCCTTTAATATTATGTTGTGGTTGTGATGGTAATGGTATTAGCGATCAGATATGGTGATGATGATGATGATGATGGGATGGAATGGATGATG
>JBAMDO010000327.1:0-43192 GCA_037074765.1 Mansonella perstans | reverse complement strand
TTGGCTCTTCGACCAGAACTTACTCATATTGCAATGCATGCTCGAATAGTGAATGGCCATCAAGAAGAAGCGGCGCAACTCATTCATTCGGTATGTTTATGAACAAGTTTTACTAACAACCTCCCAAATTGAAGTTATTGAGACTATTGGATTACATGTTTTCTGAATAAATTTTTAACTACAATTTGGTTTTTTAGGAGCACTGCGTTGCAGAAAAGATAGTTTTGACTCACTTCTAATTTTTAACAGCAATAAAATGCTTGTCACTGATAATTTAAGAAACACTACAAGTTTTGCTATAAATACACAGAAATATGAGTTGAGTGATTACCTTCAGAATTCTCAGAATTCTTTAGATTCCGTTAAATTTAGATTTTATATCAATGGGATATCTCCTCGAGCACAGCAGTTGCTAGTGTGCTATTAGAAACATTTCGTGCCCTGTCGGATACCCATCGTCGCCTTTTTTTGTCTTCTTACTTGAAGATTGAATCAGAGCTACTGAACGATGCCCTAATGAGCGAACCTTGTAAGTATTTCTGTTTATTTTGAATCAATAATTTTGACTATGGGATCAACAATGAAATAATTTCGAAAAATATGAGAATCAAATTAGCACTGGTCACTTGTACCAAGCAGAATTTTCTAACTTTTGTCAAGTTATATTAACTGTAGATCTCACTGTAATTCAAGAATTGATGGAAACAGAAGATAGAAATATCAGAATTGTTTCTGTTAGCAGTACACTTTTTTTTATCGACTTATTCGTTAACATGTGATTTCTATAGTCGATCCTGATTATTTTTATATGGAATTGGCTGTTGCGTGCGCTGTAATACCGCTGGTAACACTAATGGCTCCAAATGTATAAAACGAAAATTTCAGTCAAGTTTGTTTCGATTAACAATGTTATCTGTATTCCTCTTTATTGATATTTAACTTTGTTTTATTTGTTGATGGCTTTTAAAATATTTCTTATATTGTTTGTTTTTGATGGAAAAATTTCTTTTTTGATTTCTGAGTGAATCAAAAATTTTAGACGTTCAAACTGAATTTGCATATGTCTAAAAAATATTTTGAATTTCGCAAACTGCTATCAAGTTATATTAACTCTAGACCACATTTTCATTTGAGTGGCAATGAGAATTGAAAAATGGAAACAGCAGAATGAAAAGAAAGAATTATTGTAAATTGAGAAGTGTTGGAAACTACTAGTTTTGTAAAAAAAAGTTATTACGGATCTGTTTCTCTAAATTTAATATTTTCATCCAAATATAATTTCAATTTAAATTTATCAAAATGGATTAAATTATGTGCGTGTTTTACATGATTTAAATAAGTTCATTTTTTAAGCAGAAAAGATAATATTTTTATGAATTATTTGTATTTTTTTTTTTTTTTGTGAATTATTTTTTCGAATTATTTGTTCATTTATCGCAAATTGTTTTTGTGAACTGTTTACTTACTTTTTGTAAATTATTTTTGCTCCACACTATACTTGTTGTTTTGTGTACATTATCCTTCTGGAAATGCATTGTTTCGTGCAAAAAATAGCGACTACAGACCACTTCTTATCATTAATCGTTCCTAAATTAAATCGAAAAGTAGTTTTATGGTCCTTTGCATTTTCATCAAAAATCAATTCAAAATAATTAGTGTAATAAAAAGAAAAAAGTTATCTGAACCAAAGCCACTAATAAGATTTAAGATTAATGGACAGGTAAAAATGACCTGATTGATGAGGATACTTAAAACAGTGGATTCTAGACACAGTGACACATAAGCAAAGATACCTGAATATCAGCTGCAGTCATCTGAACCAAAGTCAAAAGATACAATGCAATTAGGTTCATTTGCAAGTGTCCACATTTCTGAACTTTAGAGCATTTATATAAATTCAAATAAAAAAAAAGATGAAAGAAATTAAGTATCAGATGTTTGAAAAGCCGATTTTTGCTATTGCACTCTCATTTCAATTTCAGGTCAAAAATTTCTCTTTCAAATATTTTGATAAAATATGTCCGGACGTATTTTTTCGTTCCGTCAAAGAACCATGCTTGTGTGCAAATCAAAGGATTTTTTTTTGGTGAAACATTTCCTTTGAAATGGTTGAGCTGAAAAACGGTAAAAGATCAGAATAATGTAATTTTATTTTTACAAATCAATTTTCATTTCATTCAGCCATTCCAGATAAATGTTTTTACACATTGCGTGGACGCAAACAGCAAAACTCTACTGTTCAGAAATGTAAATGAACATTTGAAAAAATCAAACTATGACGCTTTCATCTAACCGAAATCACTCTTTCCAAAATTTTTAGTTCAAATGTTTCGAAAGTTTTGACAATAATTTCAATCGTATGACATACGTTATCAAGCTGTTACAGTTTTGTTTGTCATCCTCGATCATCGTCCAATCGTCTGTAAAACAATCCAGTATTGTTTCCTTTATTTGATAATTTTGGTCATTCTAAGCTGGTATGTTCGTGATTTCAGGAGTCGATAAAATGGAAGTCTGATCAGCTGGATTTCTTGGATAATAGAAATTGTCAGCAATTCGAATATGACCACTCTTCATCGCATTTATTTAAAGGAAATCGAGAATTAATACATCGATGGCAACAGTTGGCGACGTGGTATTTTGTGCTTTTACGGTTATATCCATGTCATCGAGATTTTTATAAATTATTACATTTGTCATGCTCAATAAGTATACATTGGTGTGATATTCTACAGATGCAGTTCGTAACGTTTCCTTTTTAATTTCTTTCTGTTTGTATCAGATGTCCATTTCGATAAATTACCTATAAGAGACTGCAAACGTCACCGTTATTCTTGTATACAGCAGTGCTGGACTGTTGATGATGTACGAGTGAAATTGCATCCAAAGGTGTTGTAATAGTTCGTTCTCATTCTATATAAAATGTTTTATAGTGAATGCTTCTTTCCACACATTCTGTAGATAAATACCGCTGCTTGACGAATAATTCACTCATATATATTCCTTAAAGCCTTTTGCTCGAGGTGCAATGCACGAATGTTATCGCTTGAAAAAGCTTGGATCGTGTGGTAAAAATAACGATTGGGACCGCGCACAGAACTATGTTACAAAAAAATATATACGAAGTGTTGACAAAGAAATTCGTTGGTTTTGATCTTGCGTATGTCGGAATTCACAGACAATTGAGCTGAATGGAAAATGAATAAGATGGTGGAAGAAATATTATGAAAAATCATGAAGATTTTGAAAGATCTGTGTAAAGACCTCGGCTTACTTGATATTCGTCGTTTTAATCGTCGTGCGATCTTCCATGGTTATTGTAGTTATCAGTTTGGTTGAATATTATAGTTACGATTGAATATTGTAGTTATCATTTGTTATCAGTTTGGTTGAACAGCATAATTTGTGAACATTAAATTTTATGAAATTTTTTTTTGCGAAAATGAAGGACGGTTGAATAGATTTTTTTTTGACAAATGTTTAGGTTTTAAATAGCGGAACAGACGCCTGCTTTGCAGGTGTTGTTTGAAGATGTGAAGTTGCAAATGCACAGCAAACTTTGGCCTCAGGAATTTAATCGTCATAATCCACCCAAAAAGATTATTCTGTTTTGAGCAGTTTGTTTTAATAAAGATAATTAGCAGTTTGTAGTTGATTTAATAAAAGTAAGCGTTCTATCCTATCCAAAATCTTAACAATTTCTATATGCTCAAGCATTGATACTTATTTATCACTTCCTATACTTCTAATCCACGCTGCGGCAAGTTTTTACGATACATGTATCAACAAACTTAACTGCATATGTGTTGCCAAACAAGAAAAAAAGGCATGTTTTCATGATTAAATCCCTCCAAGGGTTCAAGAAAAAAGCATCTAAAAACTGACATTTATTGATTATTATTCTTCTTAGCTGAATCATCACCTTCATTTGAATTTTCAGGCAAATCCGATCTATTTGGATCCGGAAGTGCTGTATTCTGAGAATCTTCTACATATTCAATTTTCTATTGTTCATAGCATCAAACCATAACTTTCAAGTAACTCAGATAAAAGTTCGAAAGGGAGGTAGAAAACTTATCAAAGAAAAAATGCAATAAAATAGCAAATCTTCCTCCAATTCCACGATGTATTTGATCGCCTTATTAATGTTTCGGTTAACAAAATGAGCCTTGAAGTATTTACTGTGCCTATAATGAGCATCGGAATATGAATTATTGATATATATGTTGATGGGTTATGCAATTCATAAAGAAATGAATTACTTAGTTCCTCCAGAATTTAAATACTATTATCACTAATAGTAAACTTGATTAATAGTGATATTGAATGCTAATACCCTATGCTCCTTCAACTTTGCATCTAAGATATGTAAATTTCTTGAAAATCGTTCATATTCCAGTTTTCATTCCCGTAAGACTAGTACAATATAGTATAGCGTTCATTTACGTCTAAATTTTTTTCAAGTTTTGAGAAACTTTTTTGAACATGTAAAATCGAAAACATCACTCTGTTACTTTAAAAAAGTTCTGCTTGCACTATTGTTGTTTGCACTACTAAACCGATTTCAGGGATTCGTGGAAAATGAAAGATCCACATGTGATGCTGCATTAGAGATTTTTTTCATCTTTTCGCAAATTAGATTCCTTAATTCGTTTTCTCCAACGTGTATTTTTGATTTCCTTTTTTTCATTTTGATATGTGACAAAACATGGCTGCGCCCTATTTGTGCTATTCCTCTGTTATATGTTTAACTATTTATATTTACCAAATCAAAAAAATCACCGCCTTACATTTTGAAGAGGCTTTTTTTTTAAAACTATTTGTATTTTATCTAATCCTGTAAATAGAACGATGCACAGAATGGATCCACCTGAAGAACGTATGAGAGCAGCTTTGTGCCACGAAGACATCATAAATATTTTCATTTTTGAATATGAAATTCCATGCAAATTTCTTGGGAAATGATGGCACTCAACAATGGAACGGATGCAGATTTTAATGAAATATTTCCATTTTTCACAGTAAAAAATTTCGAGATCGAATAGAACAGTACGTACTTATTAAACATATTAGGAATGGAATTTGGATATGCAGATGAAAATGTGTGAATTGATCATGCTGAAGTATAGCTGTAGAAGCTACGCATATGCTGCGACAATGACAAAGCAATGCAAATTCCAACAAGCTGAAATATTCTCTTGCCATAACTACAAGTGATTACACATTACTCTTGAGATTTCATCTTTCTTTATTATTGGTTTTCGATTATTTCTGTATTGATTTTGATTATTTTAAAAATTTCATTAGGGAACAGGATTTAAGAACTCGGAAGAGAAAATAATGAAACAAATGATTGAAACAAATAGAATTCGCGTCTTTCATCCGTTTTATTAATTTGAAATTTATTTAGCTTAAATGTGTAAAATGAACTACACCTGAAATGCTGCAAATGACAAGCCAACCGATACAAAGATGATCGTCTGCCCAGTTAGAATGTCCATTAACTTTTGATGACAACCCTAAAATTCACAAAAATATAAACATAATAGAATTACCAATGGTATATTATCCCAATGAACTACACCTGAAATGCTGCAAATGACAAGATAACGAAAATATACTCCATTTCTCCACGATGATTTTGCAAAACTGGCATACATTTCTGTATCGCAAATGGTAGATGCATGCAGTGGAGAGTGAAGGCTACTTTTTCAACATTGCCTCAGCAACTCACTATATTGCTAAATTACTAAATTTCTTCTTGCTCATGTAACTCAAGATTAACAAATAACTGTCTGCTACTGTAGCTGTCGGTATTTTTAAACAAAAAATCTTGTACTGTTGGCACTAATTTCTTGCAAACCTATTAGTGAGGTCCCTGAAACCTGAAAGAAGGAAACTGTTAGAAAGAGCTGAATGAACAAACAACTATTACCTTCAACAACAGCTCAGAGAATTAACAAGTAAACTAATGGAATACAAATGTTCTCACTCACGTAAATGCAAAATCAAACTGTTTAGGGTTTATGATTGCTCTTTGGAGACCATACACTACCAACCCAACAGTAGCATTATTCAAAGTTTTATTAAATCAGAATCCTTTCGCTTCCTCCATTTTTCCTACTATTTATGTGATCTGTATTAGAAGATAATGGAGCCGCAGTTGAAAGAAACAAGTTTGTTTACATATGCACTTAGTACTTGCAATTTTTCTTCTTATCACTTGCCTCTGCGCATCTTGTGAACAGTTTTCAATAGCTTCTCCCTCGTATGTAAACAAACTTGTTTCTCTTAACCTCTTTACTATTTCGATGAAAGACCTTATGAAAGACTCTGAATCTTCAAATATTGTCTTATACTTTCTCATAGCATTCTTGTTTACCTTCCATACAATTCCTAATAACATGCATTTCATGATTCTGCAAAATTAAGGAGGAACGGTCTTCCGAACAGTTAAACCTTCCTTCACTCCTCATTCTTTCTTGAGAGCTATCGGTCATTATAGCTTCTCTACGATAAGCTCTCTTCTACTAAGAAAATGGAAAGCTAATGTATTCAGGACCAAAATGCTGATTACTTCAAATCTGTCCATTGTCCCCATGCACTTCCTTTTCCCAAAGATCTGACCCTTCACCGCAACCATTTTTGATTAACAGTCGTGCTGCAATTGTCGTTCCGAATTTCAAATTAATAGATATCCATCATATTATCCTGTGAAGTAACTCTTTTTTTGAATCCATCATATTATCCTGTGAAGTAACTCTTTTTTTGAATCCATCATATTATCCTGTGAAGTAACTTTTTTTTTGATTCGCCCAACTTGAAGTAGCACTGAGCTCTTTTGATCAGGAAATTATAAAAATGGCTTCGCTAATGCTGTGAATCTTCTAATATGGTTCAAGCAGCTTTTATCTCTTTCTAGCTATGTTGTCAATATGTTTACAAGAGTTTAATTCAGGATTTAACTATTCCAAGCATTGTTTAATCACACTGAGACATCATTCATCATCAACTCAAAATCTATTACTGTAATCTATTACTAATACCTAAAAAGTGCAGAAATACACTTTTCCACTTAAAAGGTACAGTACTGTATTTTTAATGTATTGTGTTCTGATCGTTATCTGCTAGTTTTTAACTTAAAAATTATGATAAAAAAAAAAGTGAAGATAAAATTTTGATTTCTTTGGCAAAAAATTAAAACATGCTAGTTTGCACTCTATTTTCAAGTATTTGTAACTAATTGTAATTTTTTTTAATCCTGAAAATGTAAAATAATACAAACGCAATACCTCAGTGTTGACAGAACTATTGAAAGCAGAAGTATAGTAGTTATATGAGATGCACATTGGATCAATTGGTTTTATGAACCAGGCTCGTGCTTCTTGCACTTGTTTGCAGCACGATTGCGGTACAAATGATATAGTACCATGCTCTGTATTAGTTTTATACCAAAATGAATCATAATAATTGCGAGGACCCGTGGCACCACAACATTGTTGCTGGAAAAATATGCTATTTGTAACATTTAGTTGGGGTATCTGGAATTAAGTTAGTTATTGAAACTGTTTACCAAAAATAAAGCCATCGCCTAGAAATTGATTATACGCAACTTTACCGAAACATTTTTTAGGCACACTTATCGGTAGGAACAAATCACGACAAGCATTTGCTTTGCAAGAAGTCTCAAAGATAACATGAAAATTGCTGATTGAAAAATCAAAAACAACTACGACCACAACACTCGCTTAATGACATGATAGAAAGTATGCGATAACATCTCATTTGGAAAGATGAAACACCTGAGAAAAGAAGATGAAAGAAGGAGAAAGTTAATTAGAAAACAGAAAAATTCTGGACATAAATATTATGCTATGATGTGTTAAAACCAAAAGCAAGCAATAGCGCATATACAGAGACCATTAATTACACATACCTTACATTTTTTAGCGTTCCTATAAACACCATAAAGGTTACTGATTTACTCCATTCGTAATTTGTACGTAGCAACAAAGCCATATATCGTTAAGCAATTTTTTAACATGCAACTTTTCACTCGCTATTTGGACAAAAAGCACTACATAACTTTGACGCGCTGCAGAAAGATGGAAGTAAATTCTATTCCACAAGATTAAAAAAGAAAAGAATGAATAGTCACCAACAAATAAATGAAAAAATGGATGGGACCCGAATAAAAATAATGACTACTGTTACTTTCATTTTAACGTTTAATTCTATTTAGTGACTTGATTCTCAAAACAGAGGTTTTCTATAGCAAATAGTCTTAGTCGTTTGCGACTATTGCAAAATCCCACTGATATGACAAAAACCCGACTACACAGCAAATGGTTTTTATCAAAAAAGTATAAATTTTAGAATGTGTTGTGTCTGCCAGAAGGGTTATTTCAATTTAAAATTTTATAGTAAATTGGCAACAAATTTCTTGAAACACCGAATTCTACCGGATATTTCAATATTTCCCACAAACTCAAAATCTCACTCATAACATTTTACTACCACTACTATGATACTCACTACATCAAAACCAAACTGTGGTT
Organism: Mansonella perstans; assembly: GCA_037074765.1. Lineage (NCBI taxonomy): Eukaryota > Metazoa > Nematoda > Chromadorea > Rhabditida > Onchocercidae > Mansonella > Mansonella perstans. The sequence continues at coordinate 34,634 of JBAMDO010000327.1, read as the reverse complement.
GCTGCTGAATTAATTCAGCACCTATTTAATAATGCATACACGTCAGCGACTGCTGCTCCACTCCCTGTAATTCACTGAACCACGACACTGCTCCTAAAAAAAATTGCAATTTACGAATTCTAACATATTCACACAGCATTTCAATGTCTGTAGTATTTAGTATCAGCTAAATTCACTCCAACTGAAGTTTCAATTAAGGAAATATAACTAACATTAAACTGCAATCTATAAATGAGCAATATTACTCTGGCATATTCGATATTTAGATGGTAGATTGATGCCATAATTTTCGTCTAACAACGACTACAATTTCTGGTCGAAATTACTTATCAAAAAGTGAGATTTTGTATAAAAGCCCTCAAAAAAATCCGAATGGTATAAGGTCATGAAATTTATTGGAAAGCAAATGAAAGATTTGTCAACGACAGCTTGAATTTTCCAGGAGATTCTGTCGAAAGAAGTAATTTCAGCCGACTGCATCTCTTCTGAAACTTCAAAAAAAAAAACGTTGATTCAGTGGGTTAATGTAGTAAGTGATGAAATAAAGTTGCCCAAGAATAAGTTTTGTAAATGCCAAAATAACAAGTAATATAAAGAAAAGGTCACTGAGTGTGATTTTGAGTGGAAAATTTAAATGCTTCCATGTGAAATGATGAAGAGTGGTACAACGACACTTCACAAAACATCATACAATATTTCATTTTCTCAAATGCTATATACCTTTACATTTAAAAAACATGAATCAATAAAACGGCATGAATGCAAGTGAAGGATTGAAACAAGGGCACAAATGGACAAAATTTTTTTTAAGCATTATGAGTTGAGATATGAACTGTAATAGCTCAAAAGCTCATGTCACCCTTGATCGACAATATTCTACATCTCAGATAAGTAAAATTACATATTTCTTATATGTTCGCGGCCTTTGTACTTTTTCAAGAGTTCCACATATCTTTCAATCTTTAAAAAACAGGAGAAAAACAAAACTTAGACTGTTTCTCGCAAAGTTGGGATGCTGAAGTGATTTGAACCTAGCGATGATGCTATTATAAATCATTGCAAATATTAAAATTAATAGAAGTCAAATTTACGTAAAAGTTACATAATACTGGATAGTGTCGATGAGTGGCGTGACCCAATAAAGACGATAATACCGATCGTGTATTAACTTTGCTAAATGCGCACTAAGTTTATTGCCAACAAACTGCAATATACATCTCATTACATATAATAGCATCAAACTTTAATTTATGATATTAAAAACCACCAACCTTATTATGATAGAACAGTGCTAGGCAAGCGATTGTTACATCAGCAAAAAATAATACGAGTAAACAGATCACGAACTGAAAAAGTTTCAAAGTTAAAATACATTTCTAAATTACCATTAAAAAATATTACAAGACTGTCGCTTCTCTCTGTACCTGACACAACTGCCGGACGCTGTCCACTTTTCAAATTATAAAAGGATTTTATCTGAACTTAGTTACAGTTATATGGCTTCATATAAAACTTTAAATCAATTTCAACCGTTTTACAAAGTATTCGCTGTCCAAAAATCAAACTTTATAGTTATTTTGTTAAATATATTTCAAATTAAAAGAAAGAAAACGAACAGTGATGAGTAAGTACAACGATTTTTTTATTGTTCCACAACAACCAATAAAACCAATTATCATTGCAATAGAACCAGTAACGAGAGCCAAATAAGTAGCCCCACGAAGTAATGGATCATCCTCCGAGAAATCGACCAGGTCAAGGACATAATTACGACGTGGATTTAGCAGTGTCCACAGCGACAAAAATATCTGTGCCAATCCAGTAAACTATAATTTTGATAAAAGTTAGCAGGAAACAGTAACAGACCAATGTTTGCCGGATCATCCAGATTTTCAAAAACCCCAAATAGCACACTCACGATAAACAAATCAACCAAACTGATTACATGACGGGTCAATTTCCAGCATTTTATGAACAGTGCCCTAGCACAGCATCGATTGAACAAGATAGATGACATCAAGCAGTTAATCCTTAATTGTCTTCTCGGCAGAAATCTGTTAAAAGCCAAACTGCAAATATTACTGGATGCCATTGACCACTGACTTCATTTAATATGTAAGGTAATTTACCCAAAAGAAAACGGTATACAGAAGTAGGCATATGTGTGTACATTGGCCATTTCTATTCTTGCTCATTGTTCATCCACTTCGACTCTCTAGCTCCAATCAAGCGATCTATTGCTGACATACAGGCCAACCGAAGATGACCTGAAAAACTATTAATCCATTCATCGATTGCAACTAGTGAAGTAAAACTTTTCCGCCACAAACACGTGAAAAAAAAACTTCCTAATTACGGTGAATAGTGTCAAATATATATATATATATGTGAAGACAGTGACGTGGTAATTAGGTTTACAAAATTCAATTACTAATAACTTAATAAGTGAATTAAAAACGATAAACCGTAACTCCATCACAAAGTAAGGCAAACAACAAAGGCAATTGGAAATAAAATTAGAAAAATTTGCAAAATGTTCAAACGACATCGATTAGTTTGTATAGTTATTTCTAGCTCTAATGTTTGCCTGCAGACAGATGTACTGTACATAGTGGCCGCTGAAGTTTCTCAAATATTTGTGTAAGCAACTGAGAGAGCGAGTGACAATAGTATTCATGCAGCTTAGCTGTCTAATTTCAACTTTTTTTTTGTTAATTCGGTTTTATGAATGTACTTGGAATGATAATTCGAAAATGAATTAAATGAGATAAGGTTAGTAGAACATTATAAAATCAATATAACGAATTTTCAGTCGGAACAAATGAAAAAGCTTGAATGAGAGATTATACAGACCCGTACTATTCAACGGTCGATCGGTTCATTTCGTAAAATTAATAACCAGGTTACAGTGACACAGTAACAATAAGTCCATTTATCAGACCGATGCACTAGTGGAATTTCTGCGAATTACTGGCTAGTAGCAAATTAAATGTTTTATTGGAAGTTCATTAAATTTGTAATCAATTCACAATTTCGGCAGGCAAATGATCCTTTGTCAACTCCAACGGTTCTTCGAGATCGTTGAAGAATTAGCTATCATAGTTGGTAAAAAGATTCCATATTTTAAATGGAAAGTAACTGATACCAAGTATGAGGAAAACTTAGCACTATTTTGGTCAGAAGCCCGAGAACTTTTTCACTGAAATCCTCTTTTTTCTCACTTTGTGTTATGCTCAAAATCGTGCCTGAACAACTATGAGATTTATCAGCTTAGGATTTTAAAAATGTAATAATAGATGCAATTATCAGTTACAAATAATCTCTATAACTGAGATAGTTAACACTTTCTATTTAAATTTGTGGTTCTTCTTCCGATATTTGCAATCGCTTGAAACAGCTGTCGTCCGTTTCTAAATTTTCTAGCCAAATTATTCACGCTAAAGCAAGTTTTTGTAATTTGCTCTCCATATCCGACACTGCAAATTATTGCTTAGCTGTCTTAATTGGAACTAGGACAGTTAGCCAATTATAGAACTTTGAACTTTGTTTCATTATTCCCATGATTAGTGGAAATAAAGAAAAAAAATGCTGAGGAAAATAATTTATTCATCCGAATTATTACAACAGTATGAAATAAAACAGATTTAAACTTAAAAGTTGAAACAAACAATCTTGATCTCTTATAACATTAAATGCAAGGAAAATTGAGCATTACAATAAATTCTTATTTAACTATTATGCTTACACTAAAATATTTTGGCATAAATTATGCTGAAAAATTGAAATTGAATCCATCATAAGCATGACTAAACATTTCATACATTATGTATGGAACATTTTTTTTCCACATCTTTGAATAAGAGGGAGAGAATGCAATTTCGGCTATTGTACATTGGCTACTTTGAAAATAGTCTTCCAAATTTGGAACGCAACACAACACATTAAATCAATAGGTAACATTAATTGATTAATGTAACACTGCATTCTTCCTTCCGCATTTCATCTAATACCATCTAATGGTATTATACACATCAGGATCCAATCATAAAATAACTGTCCAACTATGAAAGTAATAAGTTTTCTGAACAGCCACCAACCTGAAGCTCACTATTTTTGAAATGGGTTGAGAATTACCCGATTCTTGCAATTATGCTTATTAGTTTTTCTGTATATTACGGAAACTGTTCAATAATTGTTGAAATATCACACTTAATTTTGGAATGAACCCACATAGAAAGGTTAGTAAATGCAATGAAACCCTTGTTAATCAATGTATAAGCAACCAATAAGCGATAAGAAATGAATTTCCCCGTCATATTTCAGAAATAATTTTGCTATTCGAAGGACCAGTCAAACTGTAAGAATTGTTACCTAAATAGACCACACTACTAATCCCACAATTACCGCTATTACTCCCTAATTAATATATTATTGTTCGAGTTAAACCTTTAAAAACTACAATCCATCAAGCTACACACGCAACGTTATGGAACTTAATGTTTTAAAGTAAAATTCCAGACGAAACAAAGTCATGTAGGCTTTCCACTTATGTAAAAATGTGCGCAAAATATTGCATCAGAAAAACTCCACATTAATAAATTGTCAACACAACTCCACAATTCCTTGCAAATATGTTCTTAAGTGGAATCAGTACAGTAAATTAACAATGAATCCCTTGATGCTCGTGTGTTGAAAGTTCCTACTCTTAATTAAACTGACAAGACTTAGTCCTCAGTACTAATTTAAATCCAAGCAAGAGTGCGAAATCTTACAAATTATCACTAAACAATTTCCAAAAGAATCAGGCGGGACTTTGAATCTTCATTACTTTCAACATTTGGATCGGTAGAAAAATGGTTGAACAAGAAGCACTTTTTCATAGCAGATTTAATCTTCGAATGTTCAAAAAAAATTTGACTGTCCTCATTCCAGTTATAAACAAAATAAATATGTTTGTATAAGAACAGATAAGTTAACATGTCAGCACATTCCTGTTAACAACATGCTAGGAAAATCTTGGAACTTCGAGAAAAATAATTTTTCATTAGCTAAAAACCTAAATGTCACAAACTGAGTAACTGTTCCTTCAACTTAAAAACGACATCAACATCTGCTTCACGATACTAACAATACGGTGGTGGAATTTCCCGTTATTCTATAGAAATGAATTCCAAGAAAGACTTCATGATATTTTTGTCATTAAACGAATAAAATTCCGTAAACCACTTAGACGAAGAAAGTATACAAAGAAACACCTTTCAAGTGAATATTACACATTCATGACTTATTAACGATTAATTGAATTGTGGATACCTGAAGTAAAAACTGCTTAAGTCTGATGGAGCGATTCAATAGTACTTTATTTTCCTTGAAGATAACGGACAAACAAAGAATCTTCAATGAATCACACAATATTCAACTATTATAATCTCCAATGAATTACACAATATTCAACCGTTATGAAATAATTCAGAGTACACTTAACAGTGTACATATAGTAATAACAAGGGAAAGAGAAAAGAAAAAAAAGAAATGAAAGACGAAATATATATACTATTCTAACATAGTTTCGACAGATGCAAAGATTATTGTTAATCTACACCTTATGAAATTATACACTGCTTATTTACGGCAATTTGGTGGAATTGTTTGTCAGCTTCATCACCACTGTTCATCGAAATTTCGTCATCGTCATTCATAATTTGCACATATTTCTGATGGAAAGAAGTCCAAAATGAAGCATCAGAATTTTCGTTATAGTATCGACATATTCTTACTAATTGAAATACATTTCAAAAATCGGGCAGGAAAGATTTACTACTTACTTGTATATTTTTTCAGTAATCATATATTGGGTAAGTGATCAAGCCTAATTAAATCAAATTTCAAAAAAAACATCCCAGAACTCAGGACGCATAAAGTCTAATGAAATAAGAAATATCATTCACCAGTCTAGCCAACAGCGCTGTAGATATGGTTGAAAGAAGGGAGACAAAAAACGAAACATACTTTTATTTGTTCCGCTGCAGATAACCAACTCGAAACTTTACGTTGTAATTTGATGCAACGTTCTGTACAACGATTTTCATTACTTAAAACATGCAGTGCACTTTCAATTGCTAATGTATACTTCTCTAATGCCTCATTCCATCGTTCCTGACGTCCCAAATCATGGGCCGTATGTGCTACTAGCTCAGCAGCACGAACCTAAAAATAAACACGCATTTCACGATAAAATTTTTCGGAAGTGGATAAAAATATCAGATATTTGAAGTAGTGGTTTTTTTTTAAAGCACTTAAAAGAGCTCCAAATAATGTGATTTTATCTATAAGAATAATTTAAAAGAAACTTGAGAGATTAGAACAAACAGATGTGGTCCTAAACCATCTCCAAGGACATACCTGGGGCCAGTCATTCCATTCTTTCTGATCAAGTGATTGCTCCACAATGAGTTCCTCAATAACCGGTCGCATACGTTTCTTCATGTTTTCAGCATGTTCTAGATACGCTTTAATTTGTTCGCGAAATTTCGTTTTCTCTTCATTATTATCAAACAGTTGCAAACAATGGATGTAAATTTGTACGGCATTTGATAATAATTTTGTCGCTTCAACTAGATTCTGTGAAGAAATGATTCAAATTAGAAAGTAAATGACAAAACACAATGTAAGTGATATTTCATATCTGAACCCACTTTTTGTCAATAGCTCTTCTAGTTTATATACACTTTTCTAAATGGTCACAAAAGAATTTTGCACTGTGTTGTAATCTACGTAAACTAAGACGGAAAATTAAACCTGATCTACCAAGCTACATCTTTCTTAACATAAATCGAAACCACTGCTAGCTCTTATTCGGAAAGATGTTTTTTATAAATCAATTTCATTAGCATGAAAAAAAAAACACACACATGTTCAGATTCAGCTTGCTGTGATTTCTTCACGTAATTGTTAGCTTTTTCCAGTTCAGCAGATGAAGACAATTTCAAGAGATCCACAAACGGATGCGTAAAAAACCGTTCAAACGTAATGCGATCATGAGGATTCCGAACGAGCAGCGCTGTAAGTTAAAGGTATAAATTTTTGTAAATGAGTAATAGCTACGTAAAAAGAAATGTGTTGAATATATCGGACTGCTACTTTTATATAAAAATAACCTTGCAAAAGGTCAATACAATCACATGAAAGATGCACATTCATTGGAAAATTTATGGACTGTTGTGACAAAATTTGTTCCAGGAGTTCACCATATGTGTGGGCAATAAATGGCGGCACGCCGTATAAACATTCATAGAGAATAATACCGCATGACCTGTAAAACATGAGTTTTAAACTTTCAAACTACGATTTTTTTTAGATATAGCATAATATTTGGAAGAATTATGCAAAAAAAAAACTTAACCACAAATCGACACGACTGTCATAGGACTCTCGGCAAAAAATTTCGGGTGCCATGTAAAGAGGAGAGCCCCGAAATGATGACGCCTGCTCATTCTTCTTCAAGTACTGCGAAAGACCAAAATCTGACACCTGTAATGACTTATTTCAAGGAAAAATTCGAGTGAAGCTTTTAAACACAAAAAAGTTATGGATTCCAACCACTTGAAATAATTTTGAAATTCTAATTGGTTTTTGATTTAAACAACCTTGACAGAAGGTTTATCTCGGTTAGTAAGTAAAATATTTTGTGGCTTCAAATCCATATGTGCCACATCCATTGCTCGCATATACTGGATTGCCGAGGCCAACTGACGAAACAAACGACGCGTAACAGCTTCTGGTAGTGAGCCATAATGTTTGATGAATGAACCCAAATCGCCACCACCACAATATTCCATAATGAGATATACATTGTACCGATCCCACTGGAAATCATACAAACGAACTATATTTCTGAAAGGGTATTTACAAACATATTTGGAAATCAGGTTTTGTTTCATATTTTATGGTAACGTGAGCTTTCATTATTCAAGAGTGAATTCAACTTTTTTGCTACCTAATAATCTTATCGGTTGCCTTTAACAGAAGATGACAAATAACATCTCTTTTAATCAATTTCCCTAATTTGTGGTAAAATATGAATGAATACCTGTGCTTTAAATTCTTTAAGATCCTTATTTCCGAAACAACACAATCAGAGCTAAGTTTTGAAGCATTGGCAGCCTGCATGTTCATAACTTTAACTGCTACAGTGGTACGCACACCACTAGAGCCACCGGATGCAGATATCGCTTTAAAAACAGAAGAAAATGTACCATTTCCAATTCTACAATAAATTTAGCATCTTGCATGGACAAAATATGACGAAAAAGACAAAATGAAACAGATGAAAATGTATAGGCTAATCTAGAAAGTACAAAAAACATTATATGGCATTTGGCAAAAATTTGGAATCATGAAATATGCTTTTAGAGAAGATATAGGATGAGGATAATATGAAAGATAAAGATAGTGATATTTGTTACCTCTCACAAATTGTGCATCCACCAATGATACTTGGAATGTAGCACGGTTGATTATCATTTGGCATAATGTAGCAGTATTGCTACGCTTATTATACGTTAAAACATCTGAAATTAATAAAAGTTAACAAGTTTATAAAGTCGTAAGAAAAATTTGCATAATGTATTAAACGGAACAAAGATGAAAAAACATTTTAAACAACGAAGTAAACATGAAAGAATGTTTCAATTTAGCCGATAAGTACATCTGTGAGTTACCAGAAAATAAACTAATGCTATTCGCGTATTTCCCGATATTCACCGTATGTATATGCTCATATTAAGTCTACATCGTTCATTACACTTCATCTCAATTATTATTCTAAATTTACATCCAGGTCTCCGTCCATAAATTATTTCTCTAAATATGTGTCACATCAGTTTGCTTCGTTATGAAACATTTAAAATGGCACTGCTGAACAATGCTTTGATCTGATTGGAGTACAAATATTAAAAAATGTGAAAGCAGTCTTATTCACTTAAATATAACATTAATTAATTTGTAATTTATAATTTAAACAATTAATTTATTAGAGATGAATTGAAGTGAAAAATGTGTGAAAATTCAAAGCTCATTATGAAAAGGCAATAACGTCGAATTCAGCGACCATTTTGTACAAATGGATCTTTTTCTTTGCAAATTATAAAATTTAATGTTAACTTTTTTCAATTAATATTCATCCAACTTTTTCATTTATATTTCATTGGAATTAAGGCAAAAGAATTTTCAAACATCATAAGGAAAAGAACACTTGAAATCACTGATATCCATTTATCATCGATAAGTATGTGCAATTTAAATACAACTTGAATCAATTAGTGGTAGCAAAATTAATTATCATAATAAATAATGATACATGAATCAAGTTGAATCAATAATGGTAGTAATAATGGTACTTGAATCAATAATCAATAATGGTACTTGGAGCATTGTTTAATTTGTCGACATGATGTTGTGGTTTCATTAGCAGTGAGGGATAGCAATGAATGGAGTGTATAAATTTGATAGGCGGAAATTCGACTAGTCAACAATCACCGATCCATATAGAATCAAAATTAATGCAGTAAATTGAATTGCAAGTGAGTATGGTAATTATGCGTGCTTGGAAATGCCAGTAGTAAGAGGGAATTGCGGCAAACTTCCATGGTCTTTTTGGTGGGACATACTTCTTGCAAATTTGCGCAAGCAAAGGAAAGAAGCAGAAATTAAAACTAGCTGAATGTACGAGACAAATATCATCTCCATTTTTCTACGTTCATTCAGGATTGTATATTATGTTTGGATAATGTTTCAGTAGATAGCCGAAATATGACTTCTTTGAAGATGGCCCATCTGTAAGGTTAGATTAATTTTGCTTTGCTTCCCATACCATTGTTTGCTCTATTGTCCTAACTTATTGCTTAAATTTATTTGTTTATTATGACTTATATGATAAATTATCATACAATCATAAGGTATTCTCTCTAAACAGACGCAAATTTGGAGTTTAAAAAAAGTGAAGGGAAAACAGAGGTCGTCTTGTGGTATTGTGCCAATGATCTAATTTCTAAATATGCACTTTGCCGTTAATTTACCACTTATTATTTGATTAGAATAACACTTCTATGTATCAAAATGGGGGCCATGCAAATTGCTAATTTGCCATTCCTATTTGCTAAATTTCGACTTGAAATTAATGTGGCAGTTAGTGTTGATTGTTTATTTGGCTTTGTTTTGAATAGCGAAAGTTTATATTGTCAAAACATTTGTAATAATTTAATGATATTTTCTCGTTGTAACATTTATTTGAAAGCTTGATTCAATTTATCATTTTCCAATCTAAAAATTTGACCGCTTCACCTTCACGATATAGTTTTTCTTTCCAGTATCCACAACTAGCCGGAAATATCACGAATGTTTTTGACCATGCATTGATAAAATTGTGTTGTATAATTTGAATAAAAAAAGTACAAACTCCTTTAGTAGACTGAAAATGTCAATTATTTTCCTCTCTTATAGATCTTTTGGAAATATAAAAAACCAGTTTCTATAATTAACTTCACTCGTAGTTATCATCAGCAATTGCCTTTCAAAAATATGAGAGAAATAAAATGTTATAAGGAACTCCTACGTATTCATTTACGCTTTTCAAAATCGGTTTTTGATTTGAAGCAGAGAAATGAAAATTCTTTCAGCAAAATCATATCCAGAAAGTTTTGATCAAGAATCTTTACGTCAAGTTTTATGTTAACAATTCAAAAAAATGACGATTAGATCTATGAGTTTAATCAGCAACTATAATTTTTTGTTTTCAACCACTTCCATCAATCATTTTTTTTTTGGACATTTTTATCCTCATTATTGATATCAGTGTTTCCTCACCTGATTCTGATTACCAAAACGGAAGTAATGGTATGATGAAAAATTGCATTTTTCATTTATTTTATTTTATCGTTTTATTTGTAGAAGATGTATATGAAATTCTCTCAAATAAGAAGCAAATGATGAAATGTGAGAAAAACAGGAATGAAAAGTACATGAACCACTTAAAATAATGTGAAATACTTTTTGTGATGGCCAAAATTCATTGAACTAGTAATCGATGAATAGTAGGCTGATCTTATGTATTTAAGAATATTTTATTCGCAACAGCCTCCTATTTATCACACTATATGTTAGAAAAAGAAATATTGCCGAAATCTTGAGAACAGCAGTGCATTTGATCAGGACCAATCAGACATGATGATACTATGAAGTTTTCAATAAGCCATTTATTCACTACTATCAATTATAGAGAATAGTGTAATAGTGTAAAAAAAAAAAGTGCAAAAAAATAATCTGATCAGGTACTGCTATATCATTTCAACAAAATATAACTACTGAAAAAATTGATAGCAATCATTGGTCTAGTTTTTCTCAGCTTTGTAATTTAAAAATAGGCAGGCTCAAATTAAATATTTCAGGATGCACAAGGTACCTCATCTATTCCCATCCTTCTAGCACATTAGAAATATAAATAAAACGATCCATATATGGATCGTTTAGTAGGTTCTTTTTTTTTGCTATCCAGAGATCAGTGTTGGAAAAGTTGCAAAAGTGTGAACCTATAAAAAAAAGAAAATTAACATTTAAATAGTTAACTAAAGTTCACTATTAATCTTTAAATAGCATCAAAACAACGGATGGAGGCAATTATGTCGCTAGCCTTTATTGAATCTTTTTTACAGTCATATCTAAGAAGAATTGCGGAGTACCATATGATGATTATATGGGATTATTCAGGAACGAAAATAAATGGAAGTAGATAGTAAAGGATAAAGCTTTTTATTATTAAATCTCATAAGAAGATTTAAATATTAGGAGCTAACCTGAAAGAGATAGTAGTTGGAATGGATATTAAAAGATGGATGACAGTTATCAAGCAAATGTTGCTAGGTGAACCGTTAGTAATCGACATCATCATCTGTTATTTTACAAGCTGACAATGCTATTTAGCTTATAGCTAATAAACGGTGATTGAGGCTTTGTGGAAAGAGGTATATGAAGGGTGAATGGTAAGCCTAGCTAGGCCACCAAATATTGCAACATCTGTTAAACTCTTATTCTCCATACTATTATTGTAAAACTCGTAATTTATTGCAAACTTGGGTAGATTAGATGATTAACAACAGTATCTAATTGGTTCATTCATTCAAGGTGGGTATGTATGTCACTTTTACTTCATATAAAAGAAAATAACAACACTAACAACTTCTTTGTTATCTTCTCCATCCGATCCTTTCCATCTTTACCACACTCTCTTGCATCACTCTCTCATTGCATCTGTATATATTTATATGTGTAGCAACCATCTGCAGCAATTCCCTCCTCATTTTATTCAACCACAACTGCAATATAGTTTATTAGAGGGGTAATAGGAAGTATACGTAAATCACGTACTACACGTACTACCTCACTGATTCTATTTATTTCAGATATAAGCTTCAATTCGAGGAAGCAATTGATGACAAATACATCGATTGGATGGAAGGAGGGAGTAATAAAGATTCTAATAATGGTGATTGTATTGTGTGCAATAATTCGAATGATGATAGCAATGAAAGCTCTCATAAGGTTGCACGTTACTCTTAGCTCTATTTACGTGCAAAATTTGAAACTGAAATAGAATGTTCATTGATCTCTTACTGAAACTGAAATAGAATGTTCATTGATCTCTTATTGAAACTGAAATAGAATGTTCATTGATCTCTTACTGAAACTGAAATAGAATGTTCATTGATCTCTTAATGAAACACTTAAAAATGATGAGATTTTAATATTACAGAAATTTATATGAAATTCTTAACATATATTATCAGCATATCATCAATAGCAATTTTCTATCTCCTGTTTTTTTTTGTTAAATAGTTTTTTGTAAATTTAGCATAGAAATAATTTCTTCATTAATTTCATTTCTTATCTCCGAAAATTTGATCAACATATAGATAACATAGAGCAATTATGGCCATTCACTAAATAGGCATAAATGCAATAGCCTATTTCACATTCACCTTTGCAATTGCTAGAAGCCAAGTTTTACTAAAATTGTTACATTGAATAGAAACTTGTCAATAAAGTTTCACAAAGATGTATAAAGTAAAGTAATTTGAGTATTCTATCGTTTCCAATGATTTAATTCCATTTTTAGAACGAAGAATGTAGCTCATCATCTCTTGTTGAAGAACTGGAAAAAAAATATTTGTGTAATGTGGACATCGATGAATCGATCGTACTACTGAAATCCATGGTTAGTATTTCAAAATGAATATTTTCTTACTAATTAATTACATTTTTAATTATGGGATGATAGATGTTCAGTAAATTTATTGATTAATTTTGTCAATCAAATAATTCTTTTGTTTTCCTTTTTCGAACTTTTTACTCACACGTACTGAACTCGTCAACATATGAAATCCAGAAATAGAATGTTTGTGCTCAAATTCCATCCGAATTTAGACAGGTACAAGTCCATGTAAGCTCGCTAGCGAACACACCCTTTTGCTTCTTGTACTCAATCACAAATACATTGATCGAATCGGTGATAAGGCTCAATTTCTGTCAGTCTGCAGATATGCTCGTGAGGTAAGTCACAGCATTCCTTTCAGTAGTTTCAGCATTTAGGGTTGTAATCTTACTATTTATTTGCATATTTAGGTAGATTTGGCTTGGAACAGGCTCTCATCATGGGAAGAAATCACTGCCATTTTTTCTTTGCCCAGATTGGAGGTATTAAACTTGGGATACAATCCACTACAGTCATTTTTGACAGTATCAAGCTTTCCTCTTGCCATGAATTTGGAGTTGTTTATATTAAATGGCACGGATTTACCGATGTCAACAGTACGAAAATTGTTAAATAAAATGCCAAAATTGAAAGAATTACATCTGTCAGAAAACAGGTATCCTGCTACTTCAATTGCCCACTATTTCTGGTGCTTTTTTATGGCATCATTTTCTTAACATTCACTTACATTCGAGTTTAATGGAATGCCACAAATTTCTTCAGAAATCTGGGAAATTGTTTTGATGTTAGCGATGAAGTCATATCAGAATCACTGGAGTCTTTGCATGTGAGCAGATGTAATATCGAGCATTGGGAAATAGTCACTTTGTTGTGGAGGTTCTTTCCGAATTTATCGTCGTTGTCTCTGTGTGAAAATCCTATTCGCTTTTGTAAATTGAAAGTAGGTGTTTGAAGAATTTTTTTTGATGGTGCGAATCTTCGTTTTGTGAAAGCTAATGTCTTGTAAAATGCTGAGTCTCATTTTTCATATTAGAACATTCACATCTAAAATTAAAAGGATTTTCCTTTGTAAGTCTAAAAAGATTTTTAGTGATTAAGTTGTTGTGCCAAGCAGTCATAAGAAAGAAGTTTTGCAACATGCAAAAAAGTGCATTACAAACTCATAAGTTAACTAGCCAACTCAGTTCGCTTAATTGGAACTTTTTTTTTGCTTCTTAACTTCTTTTCATTTTTTTTTTTTTTTTGTTTTTGTAGACCTAAATGACGGCACTGCTAACCAAACTGTGCACTGATTTACATTTACATATATATTTTTTTTAGAAAGATGATCTTAATTGTTTGAATGGTATTCGTCGATTGAGTTTAAACAAATGTCTGATCGACAATTGGAGTTCCATTGAACATTTAGCGAATATAAATACTTTACGAGATTTGCGGATCATCGCGATTCCTTTATGGGAGAAATATGCAAATGATGAGCATTTTCATTTGGTCATTGGGCGCATTCCGCAACTAAAAATTTTAAATGGATCACATATATCAGCTGAACAAAGGGAGCAATCGGAAAGGTTTCTTATAAGGTTCTGTTCTTTTCTTCTCAATTGTGTTATAGTACCATTAAGTTTTATTAAATTAACAATTTCTGAAATTGAGTGTTCTACAGTGACACTGAGCTCCTTCTGTGCTTCGCATTATGTTTGGTGGGTGATGTGAAGTCAGAAGCAGAGTTATCTGAGAATTCCTAAGCTTGGGTTGTAATTGTCTAACTCTCTGTTTTTTCATTTCTTATTTGAAACTCAATTTTCGATGAAATTTGTAGCAAGTGACAAAAACATTCATCTGCATTCATAGAATTGGTCAAATCCCATAAATTGTCACTAGGTTGTATCATTGTTTATCATCATCATATACATGACGTTTTGATGAAAATTTGTGTCATTTTACATTTTGAATAGTGCTGAAGTGAGCTTCGAAGAACTGGATGTTACATAAGTCATTTAGTAAGCCTGACTGTAAACAGCTATATATCTTATTGTATTAGGTACTATGATCTCCGTGAAACTAAGCCGAAAGTATTTGCTAAACTGGTTGAGCGACATGGTCGTGTAGAGCAACTGTGTAAAGTTGATATGACTCCGAAGAAATATGCTATTGTTGCTGTGATATGCGAAGAAACTGGGTGATCGAAATTTTTTCCCTTGATTATTCTACAATCATCCGTTTTCAACAGTTTTGGGGAAGCCTTTTTTATATTCCTAGAATTGTTTTTCAGAATGAAAATTTACTGTTTTTTTTTTTTTTTTAAGATACAATGCAAGTCTGAAAATACGCTTAACGCAAACAGTTTCTTGTCTAATGCATATGCTTGAAAAGTTAACAAGAATTCCTGTAAGACGTATGCGGCTGTTTTATATTAACAGTTGTAGTCCATTCCCAGACGAGTTGCGTTTCCCAAGTCAAATGCTTCAGGCGTTGCGTATCGAAGATGGTGATAAGATCTGTGTTCAGGTATGGTTGTTACTTAAGTTACTAAATTGTTATTTTGATAATATTAACTGTTGGGAGTTGCGAAACTTCCTTGGAATAACCAAGTTATTGCGAAAAAATAGGAACGGAGTTATTTCATTGAAGAATAAAGAAGTGAGGTCTTTTCGAGTTTTTCTGTTGCTTTAAATTCTTGGTAAATCACTACCCACTAAGAAATTCACAGGCTAAAACTTTTCCTCTGCAATCAGTTTTATGATATTGTTCTTAACTGGTGCTGCAGCTACATAGTGGCGGATCATTTCCTGCTAACTTCGACGAGTTAATAGGTCGTTTAACTTGTTCAGTGATGTTCCTTCAGTAATGCAATAGTCTTTCTGGAACTTTTCAGAACTGTTTGTTTATCGTTACCTTTATTCGTTTAATGCCCATTTCCTAACTGTAGGACCAACTGCTGGAGCGACGGAAGATCTTGCAGTTGCTAATATTTCAAAAAGCAAACTTTTACTCAAAGTAGAATTTTTTTCCCGTCTTTGATGTAAAGCGCTTCTCAGGAACATGTAATAGTGTCTAAACATTGTTAGTCATGCTTTTGCAGTAATTGTTTTCAGTCGAAAATGTGATTAGTGAAAAGGAATGTGTCGCAAAGTGATGCTTTTGCACGATGGAATCGTAATTGTATTATTTGTTCCGTTTCTACCAACTCGTTTTGTACAGTCAGTTTGTAATATGTTAAGACATTCATGATTTTTATATGTCTGACCTTAGTTTCACAACACCGATGCTTATATCTCCATGAAAATGTTCCGGTAAATTGGATGCTTTAGGGTGATTGCTTTCAACTTTTGTAAAAATATGATTTATGTACAGAGTCATTTTACTAGATTATTTTTATTACTGCTTTTTAACTAGAATCACGGGTTTAGTAATTGTAACGAATACTGTGTTTCACGTGAATTCTTTTACCAGCCATTGCTAGTTCTAGTTAATATTTATATATTTTGAAAATGTTGAATTTTTGCTAGCGGAGCATCGATATTAATAGTGAAGATTTTTAATATCAAAAGCGCCAAGATAAGTATTGAATTGGTGTTTGAAAGTTAATTTGAAATGCAGAGAAAAGAAATCCATGGGATAAGGTGGTGTTTGTCTTGTATGCAATTAGATTAATTTCACTGGAAATAAGTGCTGAAACTTGCACTGATATATACAAATTGCGCTGAAACTTGAATAGCTTTAAATTGGAAGCGGTTAAGAGTTGTTTCAATTAGTTTTACGAGGGATTCCACGAATTTTTCCAATTAACCAAGCTTTTATTTTCTATTGTCCAAGCTTTGAGGTATTGTTTACGGAGCTCGCTTTCCATTGTTGGATGGTTATTTTTATTTTCCATCACCTTTCTCAGTATGGTCGAGCGATCAAATATAATTTGGGGTTTAGTCTGGAGTTTCAACTCCTCGTGGTCTGAATAATTTCCATAACTTGAAAAGCATAATTTTTAAATAGTTCTGGAGATCCATTAAGGATTATTTATGGCTTTGAATAAACAAAAGGGTTGTTATTATATTGTTGTAAGAATATTTGCAATAGAATTTGCAGATTAATTATATTTGAAACAGATCTGCTGAATTTAAAGGAAATAGTTAACAGCTCCAGAATTTGGACAGAATTTCAAGTAGTTAAGTTCCAAAACATTCTGTCTGGACATCCGTTTTATCACGTTAGTTTATACGAGCAATAAATATCTCACAGGCTCCTGGGTTTGATTACTATGACAAAATCTCAATTTTGGCTGAAAATCTGATATCTGTGTAGGTATAAAGTAAATTATTTTTGTCGATAATAAGTCAACAGACACAACGAAATATTAAAATATTGTGAAACGAATATTAGCATCAACTTCCTGTGAGATCCTGAAATTCCAATCGGTTTTGCTTAAATGCTTAGTCGTTTCATCAATCAGTGCACTACTTGTAACAATGCCTTGAATGATTCCAGATCATTTTTTTCTAAGTTGACATTCTTCAGACAATGATGCATGAGAACTGAGATGAAATACTTGTTTGTTTAAAAACAATAGCGAATTAAGCTCGAGATTATTTTAATATATAATTTTAAAAATCATCATGCCAAACAAATGAAAGACTACTGGAATACTTGTGAATTACAGTATTTTGCCGAATAAAATTAAAGCCGTATGAAATGGTTGTAAATTTATATGCTGAAGGTTATGAAGCAGGGGACAAAATGGTACTTCAGTTGGTTTTGGAAATCTTACTGGATTAATAAAATAAAATATGGCTCTTTTCCGGGAAGACGCCAGAATTGAACTCGGCTCTGAGTTTATGGTCTGTCCCTCATCCATCCCACTTCTTTTGCATGGTGACAAGTCCTGGATTTTACTGCATTGATGACGAAAACGGCTGCAGATGAAAAAGAATTCAAGGTTTGGTATCATGCCTTTGATTTTCGTAGTGAGCAAATCAATTACTCTCATAAGGAAAGCATGAGAGTCATAAGAGTAACTCACGGAGCATATGCTTGTAATTCATTTCTCAATTTCAGTTTAATTTGTTTTGGCCTAATGATGCTAAGCTCTCATAACTGCAGTCCAATTTGTTTGAACTGACAAGGGCGATTTCGCAAAATGAGGTTTTTTTATCAAAAGATATTGAGAAAAAAAGCGAGAATCGAAGAATTCACTATCGCATGACTACAAAAAAAAAAAAAAAAAAAAAAAAACAGAACATTGTTCTGCCATCACGTTTTTACATCATCATGAATATTTTAAATCACGTATGACACTAGGAATTCAGCGAAATTTCTACTGCAATGACGTCGTGGAAGTATGAGACGTAAATTTGACAACTTCATTGGCAAATAAAGATGAAAATTTATTTTTCATCTTTATTTGCTAAATTTGCTAAATTTGCTCACAATTGGCACTTTTTGTTTGTTTTTGAGTCTTCTTTAGTGAGTTTAAGATAATTTGGAAAAATGCGAACAAATGAAAATACGAATTTCGGAGAACATCCAGTTTTCAATCAAAAGAAAGCAAATTGTACAAGTATTTGGAAAACATCGATAGAAGAAAATTTTAAAAAGAACTGCATTCTCATTATCAGTTTCCTATCATTATTCCCGACTTATAACTTATCTGAATGATATTTTGACAACCAAACTTTTTTATTGCTTACAGAAAAATGAAAATGCTTAGCACTCAATGAACTCTATGAAGCACTCAATGCACTGGAAATCACAAAAAAACAAGACAGTCGCTTAATTCTGTTTGTACCATCAGCGGGCTTTCGTGGAATGCAATATTTTAAATAAACATGAAAATTTTTTCCTATACGAAAAGTTTGAAAATGGTAATAGGGCATTCTGGAATGACTTTAGGATACTATGTTTCTATACTTTGAAAAACTTTTTGATTAAGATAGATCTTAAAAATGCATTGGAACAATTCTCCAATGCGTCTCATTGCATAAATATATTTCAATTAGGCATAAAATGGATAGACATTTAATATTAAATGAATAATTTCATGCATTTTTATTAACCATGTTCACCCCTACAAGATCAAAAATTTTCGCGTACAAGTAGTCAGTTGTGATATCACGAACAATTTTGATCTCATTAAGAAATTATTCTGTATCAGAGTAAAAGCACTGATCAAATCTTTTTCAGTTAGCTCATATAGCAAACTTAAATTAGCATCTGCATTGATGAATAGCTTGTTAATCTTCTGATTGGTAATTAACAGCTTTTAAATAATAAGTTAAAAAATCTCTGAGACCATAACATCTCCAGCATTAGTTTTGCAAGATTAAGTAAGAAGTTTACTTCAAAAGATTAGCTGTAATTTATTTCACACAGTAAATTACCGTGAGTGAAAGGTGTTGCATGCAGCAATGGAAGACTTGCTGCTCGTTGTCCATGGAGAACTTGATTGCAAAAGTAGACGATGGATTACAAATATCTTAAAATGCATAGCAAGAACTGATCAGACAGTAACACTTATGCACGACTGAAAACCATCAAAGCCAAACACCTCTGATTTTTACTAAACATCCGCATTGGGAAAAAAATTTGAGCTCTACTTAAACTCTATTTCAGGCATTTATTTCATGAATATATACTTTCTAACTTCAGTATTTGCTTCATATGAATTCTTAACTGTGTCGGATTACCGAAATCAAAATTGCCAGACAGAATGATGAATTTTTGTAATAAAAATTAAGAAAGATAACAGTAGGATAATTTCACAAAAGGATTTCGGTACTTGTGCACGGCTATAAATAAGAAAAGCGACGATGATCACGAAGGTCATGCTAAGGATCAGCTCATAATCCATGATGATCGGAGAAAGTTTATCAAAGTTCCGCTCTAACCCTGGATATATGTGGAAAAAATCCTGTACAAACAGCTATTTACAATCAAACATCATTAGACAGCCCTCTATTCTCATCTGCAACAACTTCGACCACCAGTTATATTATTCCTTTCGTATCCTGTTATATTTGGTAGTCTCTTGTAACAATTCATCTAACTGAATCGAAAATATACTTATGAAAAGAAGCTCTCAGTACAAAAGAATGCGGTGAGCGAAACATTAATTAAATCATTAATGAACTTTTTAACAAAACGGTTAGTGCTAAGATAAAGCACAATGAAGATGTAAATGAAGAATGAGGAAATTTTCGTGGAAATCTATGAATTGCAGAAAACTTGGTGTATTCGCTGCATATATTTATGCGTGGTACAATTTATTGTGACAATGCAGGAATCAAAGAAAGAGAAAGGAATGACCTTCTAGTATACATGAAGAGCCTTTAACAATTTAATGCTGTCATATTAAATTCTAAAATCTTTGCTTATGATGTATTTTTGAAATGAACTGATTCAATGTATAAGAGATGTTATGAATCATGGTGAACATCGGTTGATCTTGAAAAGTCGAGAGCTCAAATATCATTGTTTTTATAAGAGAAGGTCAACTGATCTAGCAGGTTATGTTTTCAAAGAAATATATGTTAATTACATACTATGAAATTCTGCAATCAAATGTTTAAACAAGTGCTGAAATCTACTTGAAAATTTCATCCATGTTCAAAAGATAACTTTGTTGCAGCCAAGTGTCACTTTTTAAGAAACAACTCATTCGATTTCGGTAAATTTACACAGCAAATATAGTAATTTATACCACATTTGAGTAAACATTCAATAAAATTTATTTTTTAGAAACATAAAAAAATGCACCCGCGCTAGTTGTATTGAAATTTGTTATTTAATAAAACAGTATTTTGTCAAATAAACAAAACTGTTATTTTATTCGATTTAAAACTTGTTTTCTTCCGCAAATTAATTACTAACTTCTTCAAAATTTTACTAGGTATCATTCAAACAATTTGTTTTCTAATCTTTCACCTTTCCTTACATGTACCGATAAAGCGAAGTAATAATAGTAACAGCGGATACATTACACATGAGTTTCCTTCAATAATATAGGTACAATGGCTGCGACATCATTTGTTGATGGTACTAACAGCCGGTGAACACAGTTCCTACGCCGATAAAACATACGATAATACTTTCCACCGGGTTTATCATAGCTCTTGTTCTGCATAATATATCCATCTTTCTCCGTAATGTCACCAGGTAATATCTGAACTTCAACTTTTGAAAAACAGATTAAAATGACAACAGTGAATAACATTCAAATCGCCAAAAGTTTGAAGAAGTTGTAAAACTTTTTGCCAGAGCATTTATAGGTTCAAAAATTACTTTGATATTACTGCTTTTTACTAAGCGTTGCACTGTTGGACTTAATGGTTCATAGAGAATATTCTTCTGTTGATAGTGCAAATCAGTTAATATGTAGTCGACACCGAGTTCGCGAGCCTGCTTCTGATTTAGTACTGCTCCACGAACTTGAACTAGTTTACCGCCAGCTGTTCTAATGACTTCAATACCAGTATGCTTCAATAAATGTTCACCAGCTTGCAAACCTCTAGAATAAAAAGAATGCACAGATTTTTAAAATCTTATTTCCTCACATAGAAATGGGCATCCTGCAAAATATTTGCATGAAGAAATTTAAATATTGAAAGAAATTTAAAATTATTAATATTAAAAATAATATACGTCATTACAGCTCCCTTTGCTCCTTCCATTTTTGTACCTAAATAATGGATTTTCCGAATATATTCAGTACCAGCGAGGTCGATGCACATTGTAGCTCTGCAAATAACATTGCCACGAAAAATGTTAAAAAACTATCCAATCTAACTGAGAAATCATCGTTTTAAGGAACAAAAGAATTATGAAACTCACAAAGCCAAGCCGAAGATGATATAAGCCATTGTGAAAAACATATACATTTGCTCAGTTGGCACAATGTCTCCAAAACCTATACAAAATAAATAACTGTTAATCTAATTAAATGAATGGATGATGATGTGCACAGTTATGTCCTATTTTCATTCCTTTAGAAGTTTAGAAAAAACTTACCAACAGTGGCCATTGTGATAAAGCAGAAGTAAAAAGCATCAAAATATTGCCATCCCTCCCATGCTCGAAACAATAAGCCACCTATTGCTGTATAAGCAACTAATACAAATAGTACCATTACAACCGGAATACGTAGTTCATCCTAAAGAGGAAGTAAGCAACAGTGGAAAGGAATATGCATTTGGATTAAATAAGTCATTCTAAAGTTTGTTACTCACCACGATGAAACTTTATTCCTGTCCTAGTAAGAAATCTAGTAAAACAATAACTTATTGATCTGTAGCAAAGCCATATCCTCGCATACGGAACAGTTGGATGCTTGAAGGTTTGAAACCAAATAAGTCAACTTTCAGACGAAGTAAAAAGTATAGAGCAGCAGACATTGTCACTGTTCGATTATTTCTAAAGGCTTGTTAACGAAAATGAACCATAGTTCCTTCTAATTGTAGTATTACCTTTATAACACTTCTCTTTGGAAGTAATCGAACAAGAATGGAAGTAACCGAGACAAATTACCTTCCAACATTTATTTTATTTAAAAAAAAAAGACCTCACAACTCGATTCTGAACCACTGTCGATACTATTGAGATTCATACTTCCAGCTTTCGTTGATACAGAACTACTTTGAGCAGAGGAACTTCGATCTCGATAGTGATGAGATATACGTCGTGATTGTCTACACACCTTCAATTTCAAAATTTAAGAATATGGTAATTGAACGCTAGATTCCATAAAACAACTGCCAGTTAATTTTAACTTAATGAGCCTATTCATAATACAAATATTATAACCTTGCGTTTGAAAGTCCGATAAGTCCGGTAGAGAAAGCTTAAGAAATCGGACAAAAATTTGCCAATATCTGCTATTGTGACCAAAAGTAGCGGTATACCAAATAAAGCGAAACATATGCATGCGATACGGCCAAACTGTGTTGCTGGCACCAAGTTGCCATATCCTTGAAATGCAAAGTAGTCACTTCTAATGAAGATTTCCAAAAAATGGATGAAAATGTTAATATCATTATCACTGGCATCCAACACTTCTCAGAGTCAATATAAGAAAATTGCACTGAGTGGGAATTACTTCCTTTCCATTCATCAGATGTCATCTTAACACAGTTTTTACTTAAATTTCAAATAAGAGCACAGGAACGTTACCAATAGTGGTAATAACAGTTGTGGCGAAAAAAATACTATTCGCATAGGTCCACAACATGGCATCACCGTTTGTCTTATTTAGTAAATGATTCTCATTGACAAACTGATTCCGGTACGCTTCGAACATCGCAAGTACTAATGATTCGAAGTACTGCTCTCCAAGCAAATCCAAAGACTCGCGTGTAAAGAAACTATTACTGTCAACAGTTAAATTCCAAACCAGATCATGGAAATCTTTTCGCAAGCCAAAAATTGCCCGTAATTCTCGATCACGAGTCTGCAACTTGGAATGGAGAAAATTTCTTTTTTAAAAAAAATGGTTTTCATAGAAGAACTAGATGATATATCTTCAAAAATGAAAGTAGAGAAAAGCAAAGAAGAAATATTGTTGGAAGCAAGTTTCCATATTCATTATTTGTCGATGGCGTTACTAACTGGCGATAGCAAAAAAAAAAAAAAAAAAATAGCTTGATTGTGTGCAACGTTTTAACATACGACTTCTAATGCTATCTGTCTGATTTTAGTTGAACCACTCAATTTTGAACAGTCTAAAAAGTTAATTACGATATGCAATCTAATTAGAATACATATCTTGACACTTTTCTGATTGAAATAAAAGATCACTTAAACTCAAAGACTAAACTATTATGGGGTGGACTTGAGTAATTTTCAGAAATTATTGAAACTAGACTTATGCAGACATATGTGAAAAACAAATGAAATATTTCATCAATTAAGTAATAACGAAAGTTAAAGAATCTGTTCCGTAGTTAATATGGCATAATGTATGTTTTATTGCAAAAGAATATTTTGAAAGAAAGCGCTTGCTCTATGTGCAAGCAGAAACACTCAGTTATATAAACTTCTGAGAGCATAGGTATAAGGAATAATATCTGCTTTCAACATCAGTTATAAACTATAGCTTACTTCCATTTCATTTGGCGCTTCCAAATAACGAAACACTATAGCGCCAAGCAAAAGATATACGATAAGTAATACAACGAGGCCAACATGAGGTAATATCATTCGAGCATACTGTAATACAATCAATTTTCTTCTAGAAACTATGAAGGAATTTCAAACTAGATTTCGAAACAACTACATCGATATATTTATTATGACGGGAATTCGAATTAATTAAATTAAATCCTAACTAACACATACTGTGTAATCTTTGGCATCCGGCTTAGAATTTGCCGAGAAGTAAGTTTCAGATAAATAAATATAATTAGAAATAAATTAAAACATGCCATAATCGTTTTAGCTTGCGCACCGGATTGTTCGGTGACTGACTCATCATCTGATAGTGGCGGGCCAGCCGCCGTAAGATCCATTTCCATCGGTATTTCATCGCCATTTGAACTAC
Organism: Mansonella perstans; assembly: GCA_037074765.1. Lineage (NCBI taxonomy): Eukaryota > Metazoa > Nematoda > Chromadorea > Rhabditida > Onchocercidae > Mansonella > Mansonella perstans. The sequence goes on along the minus strand of JBAMDO010000327.1, from coordinate 9,849 downwards.
TTTCCGACTCTGATCTCTGAAGCAATTCTGGATTATGAAAATGACTATAAATGTTCCAAACAAATAATTGTCATTCATTATTGTTATCAATACATATACAAGCAATGAACCAGAAAGAAGTCGATTCAAAAAATTTCGAAACTTCAATTAAAAATAGTCATAAATTTGGAATCTATCTCTACTGTTAATTGCAAACAATCTTCAAAAAAAAAAAGGTCTGTGTTTGAGTAATGACACAATATACTACAACAGATCGGAGTATTTCAAACTGATTCCTTAGTACTATGATAAATGATGCGATGTAACGCAATTAATAAGTCTTAATACAAAACTTTTTTGGGGAAAACATAATATGCTTGAGATTGCTGACGAGAAGGAATCCATCTTGTAAACAAAACATTACTTGAAGATTTGTAAAGCAGTAACTCAATAGAGAATTGTTAATCAGCATTAATGATTTATGTCATTCGGTAAACGCATCACAACTAACATGTTTTTAAAGCAAAAATTGCAATAAATTACATTATGTAGTACTAAGTTAATGTATATGTAATGCACTGATAAGTTCACAGGTTGCGTAAAGTTGCGGAAGGAAGGGAGCGATATTAATGGATAAAAAAAAAAAAAAACAAATCCAAATAAAAAAGTAACTCATACTTACAAATGTGTGAAAATTGCTGTGACAATATTCAAAGTTTAAAGACAATATAGAATTAAGAAAAGGTTGTTGAGATAGTATAAAAGGAATCTATCGAAGAGTAACTTACAAGGTCGAAATCGCCGTTTTGCACGAAGATCGTATCACGTCTCATTACAGTGAATGGTTAATTATTCTACATGGAAGGGTCGATCAGTGACGTGATTGAGGAAGAACACATTATTGCATTCTCTTCCCATCAGCAGCTGTCCAGAAGTCCACGCCAAAGCAAAACACTGCTGCAGCTAAAAGGAACTTGCTAATGTTTTGCTCTATCACTACTTTATTGCTACATATATTTACTCCATCTATTTCTTTCCTCGCCAGGTCATTTTGATCTGTTCATTTGCAATCATTCTCTATTACATTCATTTTAACTTCTTTGAGATCTAATTGTTATCAAATAATTTCAATTGCTTCGCATTTTTTGAAACTTTCTATATTTTTCCATCTAGTCCATTACTTTAATCTAAATATTGCGATAATCATTGATCTTTTAGATCGATGGGGCCAATAATTCTATTTCTTTTTCACTCACATTAGGCTAAATAGTGCCGATCTATTAGTTTAAACAATATTCTTCCAACTAGTTTCATATCCAATTTAAACATTTCGACAGAATCGGATCCTTGATTTCTCATTTAAATCTGCAATGCTCACCATCAGAAAACAAACTTGAAACTTTCTTCAGCAACCAGATCAACTTCTCGCATTTTTTAGGAAACTCAATTTTAAAATATTTCCCTGGAAAAATGTTCACTTTTACCACATGATTAGCCTTATAGAGGAGTGGTATGGCAACATCGATAACGTCCCGTGAAAAGTCCTAGAATGAACAAAAGTGTCATAACAGTCTTATAGTTGCTGTATACAATATATTAGTCACAAGAAAATTAAATTTATTCTAAGATTTAAGCAAAAGATAAATACAAAGACTGTCAATTTTGCAAAATATCAAGGAATGTTAATCATAATCACAATGCTGGAAAACACAAGTAGAAAGAAATTAATGTTTCTTCCTGCTAACTTTCTAAATATAATTTCTGAAAGCTGCTACAACAAATACACGCGGCAAAGACCGACGTAAACCTTTCTTGTATGTTTCTCTAGAAAACCACTAAAAAACATCTGAATCAGGTTTCTGAAATTTCAAAAAAGTTATGCTGGTAGTCATCAAGCGAACATTCACAGATGAACATGACTGCTAAAAACACTCACAGATGAATATGACTGCTAAAAATACTCACATGAATATTACCAATATAAATGAACATTACCAATATAAATCATGAACATTACCAATATAAATCACATAAAAACCTAAAGCAACATAAGCAAACTACAAAAATGTTATACATAGGTGGCCTCTTTTTAACCACCATAGAACAATGATACACACTTTATTATGCTTGAAACTTTTTCTAATAAATAGTTGCTAATTAAACAGGGAATAAGTTTTCGGTAATCGACAGTAAAAAAGCTTTCAGCAAACTATCATTTACAAAACATCTTAAAATCAATATTGCGCAGATGAAATTTGAGTTGAAGTTGAAGCAATCCGATTGGCAAAGCAACCCTTTCCAATATTTTGTAAACAAAAAGACGAATCAATCTGCGCAAAAATAAAATTTGAGACGAATTTCATAAAACGGAAAAATCAATTAACAAATGCGCAAAAACAGTAGAAGCGAAAGGTTTTTCATTTCGACAAAGAACTTTCGCGATTATGACCATTGCAAGTTTATGACCATCGTAATAAGATTAAGGAATTTAGCATCTTGTTTCATAGAGTCCCGACCTGCCTATGTAGCGCACCCACTTGATGACATCATGATCAGAATAGTTTAACTTTGGTTCAAATACTTTCAGATAGCGCACTTTCAAACCTGATGGAGCAAATGGCACCTGAAAAATAATGCCTTGGTAAACAACAAAGAAACATGAATTTATCTCCATCTCAGTTCAACTCCAAGAAATTACCTCGAAATTCATCGACACCGGAGGACGGTTCCATTTTTTCTTTTCAGCGTTACCCGTGCTTAAAATGTCGATTTCAGCAGAGATCTGAGATTCTTTTAACCCAGCCATACGCTTGATTCTAAAAAGTAACACCAATCTTTCTTCAAATTGATATTGGAAGACAAAACAACATTTCGTTCCTCAATAAGTAATAAAATATGTAAATATAATGCTCTAAAAGTGTGTCCAATGCCTTCACAATTAAAACAGGTGATCAGGTAACCAGTCCGGATTTTGTCGAAGATCTGACAACAAAATGTATAACAATAACTGCCATAACAAACCACCTAGGTCACTCAACCTTTCCGTGCAATGACCTGTTAAGATATAATCATAACCCGATCTTAATAAAATTTGTTTGTCCTACTATACTTGATAGAGGTCAGTGAAAAAATCCCTTTTTCTGATGAATATGTTCACTGTTGCACGCCGCACAACGCTATAGGGGGAAAGCAATGGAACTGCTAACTAAAAAAAAATCCAATGCATCTCGCAATACAGTATAAGCTACTTTTAGCTGAAGATGAGTCGGTTGGATTTATGAAAAAACCAGTAAATGCGACACTAAGAGAAAATTAAGATAAAACTGAAAATTAGAAAAGAAACAGCTTACACTCTTTTTTTGAGCATTTATTAACAAGACTTTCTGTAATACTTGAATCACCGAGAATACTAGATGTGAAACTTACTTCCAAACAATTGCATTCTCGCCAGCTTTGTACTTGGCTTTGCCTTTCATACAAATTAACTGAACTCCACTAGTATTCGGAGGAGTCGGTATGCGAACTTCAATTTTCTGTGCCAGAAGTGATGGTTTAAAGTTTGACTTTACTACCACTTTTACCTATAAAATATTGCATGAAGATCATAACACAAGAGACTTAATGCTGTCTTGGTGGACTAAGCACAGCAAAAATATTTTCAGTAGTTTCAAATAAGCCAAAAAATATCCCGTGCTAGTAGATTAATTTCTTTAAAAAACACTATAGAGTCTCAACAACAGGAATTTAATCAATGAAAGATGGATTTAAGGAATAGACGCTCGAATTATGAGTTCTATCGGAAGGATGATGCGTAGCCATCTCTACCAAACACTGATATCATGTGCTAGATACTCCACTTCTGTAATCCAGCAACAATCCTAACAAAAATCCAAAAGGCGATGCTTACAATCCTAAAACATGAGAAAGTTAAAATTTTTATGCCTCCATTTTGTTTCTGGAAGTTTCGCGAACAAGCGGAATGACTCGAAATGGAAGCTGTATGTCCTTGGTTGTGCGGTATCTGCAAGAAACAGAAAAGTGCGATATGCTGATGGATAATTAATCATATATGAAAATATTGGCTTCACAGAAAGGCAAAGAATCATACCTCATAAGCTCATACTCTCCATCTGGTGGGATGAAACTTATAGCATGTTCGGTGTCAAATTTGGTTAATTTAACACACTGATGAAACTGGCAGTCATCAATGGCCACAGAAATACGTGCCCTGCAGAATCTACTTCAGAACAGCACTTTCAAATTACACAATATTAAATGAAACAGAAATTGACCAGTAAAAAGAGAATTAAAAAATTAAGGTCTTCAATAAAAAGCCCCATAATTACGATAAACTGAAAAAACGAACGACTTGTTAGGCTCATCACCGCCAGCACGCCCTTTACCCTCAATGGTAAGCTTGTCATTGATTCCAAATTTGCATTCCGGCATTCCAGATAAGTATGACTTCATTGCCACTTTTCCAGCAACATGTGCTGATAAAACCTGCCCTAAATCAATTTAAATCTATTTACAAATTCACAAGATCAGGAAATGATACAAAATATTTCAGAATGTAAGATATAATAGCCTTATACAGATCATAGCACTGCTGAAGTACCTTGCTGGGACATAAGGAGATTGACATATTCGATGACATCCAGAAACAATTCATTTCGACGATATTTTATGCCTTCACGACGCCATCCAATTTGTCCCGTTACTTGCGACGTAATCTGTGCCTGTTCTTCTTTACTCTGAAATTGGTAAATTTGCAGTCTCTTAAAGAAATACAGTGTAAATGCACAACACACAATGTCCATTTATACAACTGTAAAAAAGCTGCACGAAATACCAACGACAGCAACAACTTATAAACATGAAACATTAAAGCAGTAGACAACAAACAACTATTTGACTTCTATACTACATTGCACGAAATTCAGAAGAAAACTTACCACCGGTGCCTATGCATGGAAAATATCATTAGCTTTCCAGAGAATATGATTCCAGAATGAAGGTATAATGAAATAATATATTCGGAATTTTTTATATGCATACAGCCTTCCAGTGTAACCGAAATGGATGAAGAAACAATAAAAACTAAAAAAAAAGAAAAAACATACTGCTGTTCTCACGCCTTGTTGCGTAATGAATGTCTTTAAAACTCCAGGGTCTGTATTTTGCGGATAACCAAAATCAAGGATCTCTGCAAAAGCAATGTTGCATGAAACTGATAATTCTTTAACAGATTAGAATTGCTACAAAAAATGGCATAAGCCTATGTCATAAATCTAACAATGACTACACCACTTTTCAGATTTTTCTAACATTAAATTGACCAGTTAGATGAACTTATAAGATTACAAAATAGAAAATAGCGCAAATTTCCTAGTTGTGTAGCAGCGTAAAGGACAAAGTCGATAAATTCCGGTGAGTGCAGCATATAAAAAGTATACCATCTAGCAGCTCGTAGATGAGAACGAAATTGTTCTTGACGTTTTCCTCATTCAATTTTCCAAAGTATGATTGCATAGTATCCGCAAACCTTCAAAAAATCAAATTTACTTTCTTTTATATACTTTAAATTTCACTGATAAAAACCCACCTCTTCAGAAATTCGAATACCATTGCAGCATTGACATTTTGTCGTGTAACGGCACAAATCCAAACATTGCCACGTTTGATATGAAAAAATGATGTTCTGGCCATATTTGTTACCGGACTCCGTACCTTAACAAACTTCTAACTTGATGAAGCAATACGTCGGTTAATGCACCAATATTCCAGCAACGCACAGAAAAATATTAATGTAGATTTTGCAAACACTGGAAATATCTATGAGAAATAATAAGTACCTGCTGCCGCGCATGGATAACATTAACTCGAAACGCGTCCACTGCATTTCGACTGAAACAATAATATAAAATATTTGAGCATTTAAAAATGTGAACTCAACATGATTTCAATTCTGAAAAATAAATTTATCATATGAGCCAGAAATCAGAGGGTCAGACTTTTCGCACGGTTCTTTTACTCCACTCGTGTCCATTTAGTTCAATGCATTAGAATCCAAAAGAGTATATCTTTTATATGTCTTACCTGACATCATCTCGATAAATACGCGAAATAAGTACTTCACCCTTATGATTATAAACGAATAAGCCACCAATCATCACTGGTTATACACGAATCCCAAACAGTGACGGATGGCCGAAAATTTTCACGCTACTCAATAATGAAATTAATCTTGGAAATACAACAAATGTATAATCCAAATTACTGATACAGCAAAAAAGAAGTGGTTTTATCGGAAGTATCTGGAAGACCGTAGTACAAAAAGGAACCCTGAAATGTATTCCATTTATGAAGCATGACATCTTAACTGAATAAAACATTAAAAAATTAAAATTATTTTTAGCTATTTAATTTCAAATTTTATTGCAGAGGTAATTTTTGTAAGTATTTTGCAGAAATGTGTGTAAAAAATCAAAGAATAGAGAAGGACTATAGAGTAGTATTGTACGGCAATTTCCCGCAAATCTGAGATGGCGCAAATGTTTTGTAGTTTGCGATGTTCAAAGAAATTCTGCACCTGGAAATCAAGACGATTCCACATAATAAGAAACTTCTTATGCTATCTTATCTTATGCTTACCTTATCTTATCTTATTATCTTATGCTTAGTAATAACATAGCCAAGACTTCCTACCAACCTTCATGACAAATCCAATTCACCGTTTGGGTGGTACCAATTAAGGCGTAAATAATATTTTGGCTATTTATCTCCAAACCAATCAATACGATGGCATGAGAATTTAGAATTTTGCTATATCGGAAGCGGATCAAATCAACTTAAGTGTTACTGATATTCGGAAATTACTACGAAAAGAGATGAAAATTTTCGTTAATAAGTGATCTTTTTGAAGATCATAACACAGAAATGCTTATCCTAATTTGTATTTATGAAATATTGAAAATTTCAAGATTACTTTTCTTATCCAATAACTAAACTTGCTACACTATTAGTTTTCCTTAAAAAAAAAGTTTTTGTTTAACCTATAAAAGTCATTGAAAAAAAATTGACACTGTATGTAGTGATTGTTAGCATGCTGAAAATGGTAGCAGTAAAGATCAAAATAATGGAAATAATAATTAGAATAAGTTAAATGATGATGAAGAATGATATACGTAATTGGGTTTGAATTAGAAATAAAATTCATGAAAAGTGAAGAAAAAAAAAGCTAAGTTGTTTAAATAATATAATGCATCCATGTTATTGTTTCCTGAATTTCCTAATTTATTGCGATGTTAAAATGTTTTCTTGAAATAGCTAAAGAATTACTAATCCTAACAAAAACTCAAAAACTCTCAAATTTTGATAATTTTCGACAAAATTGTCAACTATCAATCTTCTATTATAATACTGAATTTATTAATCATAAAGATATGGAGCAGAAATGGGAACAGAAATAGCCATTTCTTTTGTCAATGATATTATTTCATTTCAGGTAATTTTGATAGGATTTTCCGATAGGAATACCCGTAGGCAATCTTTGGTTTTCACTAACATACAGCATTCTGCTACTAAAATTAAATTTAGTTTTTGCAATTTAGTTCATAATTCTAAGACTGTTTTCCAACTAAATAGTGCACAACATTTCTAGTAATAGCATTTTTGTTCATTTAACATAGGCAAATAACTCCCGAAGAAATTTCTCTTTATCAGCCTTCAATCAATTTTATGTGCTTATCTGTACGGTTTCTCAACATATCACATATACTACTGGTTAATCATAATGTTCGAACATTTTAACATGGCTATTGTTTCTAAAGCAAAAAGTAAATTTCAAAATTTCTTTTAGTCTTTTCTTTTTAACAAGAAGCTTACGTTCTATGGAATAATTTAAATCTTTAAAAAAATTTTATTATTTTTTTTTGTCAAGAAATTATCGTTTCTTGTAACTTGCTTTAATATAATAAAACGAAAGATTGACCACTGATCGAATTGGTTGAGATGTTATATCAGGGTCCAGGAGTTTCGGCACAAAACGTTAATTTACGTTCGATACTTCAATAATGTCATATAGATACTTTATAAAAGTTATTACTTCTTTACATTTCATCATTTTTCGAAATGATTGTCTCATTAAGGTAATGTGGTTGTCCATTTTCAGTATAGTAGTCTTTTTAAATTGAAATGGCCATATTTTGGATAAGATTCAAAATAATTCATCTTATCTCCCTGATTAATCGGAAACTGCCGTTACGCTTTATCTGCACCTTACTGTTATCACGGTCTGAATATATGTCATGATAAATGAACCAGGATTATTAAACTGAAATCTAAGAAATTTTTGAATTTTTTTTTATTACTTGTGTTTTGTATGATGAATACCACTTGTTTGAAATGCGTATGAGTTGTCTTGATTATCAGCAGTATAACGATGTTTCTAATATAGACAGTAAAGTATAACAAAAATGAGGAAACATATTAAAGTTTAATAGTGATAAAGTTAATAAAACTTGAATAGCAATAGATGAAACAAGTCTGACATATTAACACTAAATAGAAAACTTGATCATTTATCTTTTGCTTTTTAGCGTAACTGACAACAGTTACCAAATACTATTTGAATGCATGTTGATAAGAATAAAAAATTTAAAATAATCGAAATAGTTTAAATTTCATTTTAATTGCAACTGATTCAATTTTCGTTAGGCTCAAAAGTTTCAGAGTCAAATCAAAAAAAATATTAAGTTATTAAACATATAAAGGAACTAGGATTGTAAAGTTTACAGTAGAGTATAATGCGATAGCGGAGGAGTCTCTTTTCTGAAGAAAATATGTTTGATCTGTTGCCATCAATTCTTGACGATCTCTTGATAATTAGGGTAGTTACAAATATATCTTTTCTCGACCTTTTTATTCGGTTTCATACTTCCTCGTTTTCGAATTATTACTGATGTAGAAGTATTCATGTCCCATCATCCGTCGTTAATCTGAGATAAATGTATCTGCGACTATAAGATCCGCATTCTGCAAAACTAATATTCAAGTGAATCCCAAACAGAATAAGCCATAAATTTGAAAAGCATTCGAAGCACATAAGTTCCACTTTTGCCACTTCTGGTGTTGGTTTTTTGATATGTCTCGAAACTATTTGTTTGTGGGTTAACGATGAAAGAGGTAATGTCATGGAAACAAGGTCACTTTTGTATTTTGAAATAAATATATTAATAAGGACCAAGCAAAATACTGACTAAAAAAATAAGTAGTTTTGGATGGTCTGCAAAAATTTTCATCTAAAAGAAGTGTTGGAGTGATTTCATTTCATTTTCTTACTTGCCCTTGAAAAATTCAGCCTTTTTACAATTTAAAAAAAGAAAGAATAGCTAAACTAGGTTGAGCCTAAAAGCGACACAAAAATTTTACAAGCTACTAAAAGGGTTTACTTATGAATTGGTATTTTCAGCGTTTTTATTACTTTGAGCGGTAAAAATGCTTATTATGTGTGAATCTCCAACACTTATTTGAATTTTTATCGGTGTTAATCAAATGTTTTATGCAATATATTCCAAGATATTATATGCATTTTACAATACCCAAGTCGACAAATATTACATTCAGTAAAAGGTTTCAGATATAAAATACATATAATTTGATAAAGTCTCATTGTTTAACAGTATAGGAATAAAAGAGCATGATAGAGCAATTCGTAATCCAATCTCAAAATGACATCAAAAGACTTTCTAATCCTATTAACATACCATTATTTTAATGATTTCCAACAATCCAGGTCTGCAGGTAGTGTACTTTCAATGATTTCATGAATTGTCGCAGATCTATTAGTTAATACTGTTATTATTACAA
>JBAMDO010000326.1:0-39536 GCA_037074765.1 Mansonella perstans | reverse complement strand
TATAGTTAATAACCACATCATAATGTTAAAATATTCCTTAACTAATCAATGACTAAAGGTTAAATATCCTTGTATGCATCAGAATTCAGTAAATTAAAACTAAAACACCTGAGATGTTTTTTTCCCCAAATACAAATACAATTCAGTAAATTAAAATTAAAAATACTGAGCCATCGAATAAAATTAAAGGTTAATTAATTAGCTAGTTATAACCGTAGTAGCAGTGGACATTTTTGTAACTGTGGAAAAACCGGAAATTGATTCGATTCTAGGAGGATAATCATTAAATGGCCAATGATCTAAGGGAATCTGAAAAAAAGAAAATTGTCTCTTAAAAAGATGTAATAACGGATTAATAAATGAGGGATTTAAATATCTCGAAATTTAATAATGAAAGAAATAAAAAAATGACTTGATAAATGAATGAAAAAATTGTTGAAAAGAGAATGAAAAAAAGGAGAAAATAAATAAACGAGTGAAAAAGTATCGGAATAAATGAAGTTAATTGCAGAAAAATTTTCTAATTTCAGACACAGTATGCCTACAATAATACGTTAATTTCATTCATTTAATATTGTGTAAATTTATGCTTCAGTAAATATCACCTGTCCTTTATTGTACACTTTTGTTTCACCAAAAACTGTTGTAGCTTGTGGTTTGTATGCATATTTGGAAGGCATTATGCGTAAATGGCGCAATTTATTGCCTTCTTGCTAAAAAAATAACTATTGGAAAGAATGGAAAAAAGTGAAAGTGAAATTAAACTTTATGTTTCAATAATAGCCAACGTGCGTAATATTTAAGCTAAATTAAAACTATAATAATTATTGTGTCGAAAGTATAACTGAATGATTTTCAATGAATAATTGCTGACTTCAAGAATTTTAACTGTGAAAAGTTTAAAAAATTTTCACTCCATAATTATTAATAATGAAAGTTTATTTCGGAGCACCTACAAATTAAATTAAATATTTAAGGATGTATTATGTATCTTGCTTCAACGAATTGCTAGAAAAATTGTAACACTGTGGAATAAAATGTTTCACATTATTAATAATCAGTTTGCACACTGATGAAACAAAAGAAAACAAACTTACAACAGCATAATTGATATCATCGTATAGAATGTGTAGGCCATTTTTATTCAGCACTCGCATCAAATAAAAATGAAGACCAACCCAAACTGGATAATCAATTAATTCATTGCATGAATCCGATATAGTAACACCTTTTAATATTGTTAACCTATTTAAAAATTTTCTGTAAGCAAATTAAATAATACAATTATTGATTAAGTTATTTGAAAAATATGCTTAAAGTTACACAAATCATTTCATCATTTGACAACATTCCTATTTTACTCTATTATCATATTAAAATAAGTGTCAATGTTGGTCGTGATAAATTTGATTATTTCAAAAATTACAAATATTAAACAGCATAAGAAAATAAACTTTTTAAGGATAAATTTTAATTAAATTAGAACATTAATAGGTTGTTGGTGGATGAATTGAATATTAAAAGTTGTCTATCGATATTTCTTTAAAAGATTGTATTTCCTTTTTATTATTGTTTTTCCAAAATCTTTTCCGGTTCACTAAATTGGCCATTGAACCTAAACGACATTTATTCTGAAAAAGATCAGATTGATTTTAATTTTAATGAAGAAATAATTAAAAACCTTGTAGCAGATGATCGTTTAAATGGAACTGCTTTCCGTACTTTGTGTTGTAGTTCAGCGTAATTACTCATCCGTTTCCGGGCACGTACCCAACGTTTATGATTTGAAATAAAGGCCTAAAAATAATTGATAAAATTTCGCGAAACGATACATTGATTTATTCGAATAAAAATGATAGTTAAAATTTTTTTTTCACCTTAAGTTGTAAAGAGATATGCAAATTAAGAAAAGTTCAACAAAACATAAATTTTATGCCTTAATTTTTGCAACAACTTTATTTTGCTCCAAATTTTTCTCAATATTTTGAAGTCTTTTCTGCTGATAAGTTCGTGTATCAGTAATATGACGACCAATCAATACTTTTATCATTGATGGTCCACATTTCTAGAAACATTATCAATGAGTTCAAATTTGTTTTCCAACTTACAAACTTACCACTTAATTACTCTCATCTTACACACAATAAAATTAGAAAAATTATTTTGACTTCTTTATAATCTCAAATTTAAAAAAAAATGATTTCCTGTAGAAAGAGGAAGTATATTATCAACAACCTGTTCTCTTGCATACGATGCTAAAAATGTTGGCAATGCTTTATGACCTTTCATTGATCGTAAATTTGCTCGAAATCCACCACCTGTAACGTGTTGTAGTTCCATTTTACGATTATATTCACCATGTAGTACTGAAACTGTTCTAAAAAGAGAGTTTTGCATAATTTTTTTCAAATTTACACAAAGTTCATTCCAGAATTAAAAATTTTTAAAGCACTGAAATAATTGGAGTTCTATGAAATGAAAGTTTAATTTCCTTAACTTTTGATGTATACGCATAAAATTTTATTCACGAAATATTGGTATAAATTAAAAAAAAATATTAATTACGTACGAAATGAAGTCGTTAATTTCGTAAAAATCACCGCGCTTCATGACATCATCGGGAATGACACCCATGTAATAAACTTTTGCATTGAAATTATCAATCGCACTTATCTATAGAAGAAATATTATCATCATCAATTTAAAAATTCCTTTAGAGCACATTAATCAAACCTCAACAAAAGCCGCATTGAACATTTTACATATTGTTTAATTTCTACAAATTTTCTTATATCTGATTTCATTATTTTTGATAACCGATTTCTGGTAATTTTCAGTTATCGATTGCAGCAACTAATTTGCAGTTGGATTTAACGTAGTTTTTAACGTTCAACCATTGAAATTACTAGCAAATTTAATCTACTTTTGCTTAGTTGAAATTTTTTTCCTTTCATACTTGGGAAAAATTAATGAATTGATATGAATCCATATTTTTTTTGAATTTTTCGTTACTGCTAAATGAATACGACACAAACTTACATCACTGATACGTTGATAACTCTTGTAAACAAACCATTGATTAGCTACATTACAAAAATGGACGCGATACGGTTCATTTTCCGAATAATAACTATAATATTAAAATGCTAGTTCAGGTTTTGTTGAAAAATTGAATTCTTGCTATTAATTTCTTCTACATGTTTTAAATCCAATGCAACGTTTAGTTTATGAAAACAATGTAAAAATTAAAACTTATTAGCGTAAAAGAAAATTAAACACCAACTATTCCGCACAGCTATATTGTTCAGGAAGAAGTTTTAATCGAAAAAATTTGATTTCAGCAAAATCTTCCGGTTTCATCTCTGCTGGTGAAGCAATCCATTTTGAATAATGAAATTGAAATTATCAACATGGAACTTTACACAGTGGTAAAAGAAACATATAAAATTAGGTCTTCTATCATTTTTTATCTTTGAACTAATGAGTAAAAGGTACCTCACGTTCTTTGAATAGGTCTATCCGTTTGTTACGCAAGATAAGTTCTGCTTGATGATTACTAATTTCCAGCTTTTCTTCTGATCTCGACATATTCTAAAATTATAGTACTATTTACTTGTGTCATGTTTATCCGTCAACAAAATTCATCAAAATAGACTGATCATCTATTTGCACAACAAAACAATTAAAAGTTAAATTGACAAAATTTCCCACTATTGAATATCATAAAATATTAACAATTTGCTGATTTTATGTGAAGATATATCGAATATTACACGAAATATCAATCTGTGAAGAAAAATTTTTGTTAAATTTCTCAGATTAAGTTAACAAATTTCAACACGATGAAGTAATTGTCGTTGTACAAATCACTTAAATATAATCGCATAACTGAATGATCATATCCAACGAAGTATAAATATATCGGTAATAAAAGAAATGATAACAGAAATTAGAACATACAACTGCTTAACAGCAGGAAAAGATGAATTTATAAATGTAGAAAATTTTATTAGCAAATTTATTTGAAAATTAGCTTCAATAAACACAATTGCCAAAATAGTTTTTGTTTGCAAATTCTATAAATTTTTTGCACTGTTGAAATTCACTGTTTTACATTAAACATGCATTATTATCCCTACACTACTATGATCATATTAAATTTTATTTTAAGATTCATTTCTTGAAATGGTTTTTATCTTACTAATCAATCACTAATTAAAATTAATGAAAGGATATTGAACATGGAAATGGGGAAAATATGGAGCGTATTTGGCATTCGAATAGTGTAAAAGTTTTGCAATGAAAATCACGTTATGGAAGACGAACAATGAGTGAATAATGAATATATCATTAGAAGTTATTAATAATCAATTACCGAACGATCGAGAAATATTCCATTGTTCAATAATTTCAAACGTATTAGTAGCAATTACACTACTTTCGATTGGTATGATGAACAATTATGAATTATAATGGAAATTGCAACGCCACCGTTGATCAGTAAAAAAGACCAATTATTTTCTACGATAATATGTGATAAGACCTTGTCTGTTATATTCATTTTGCTTCCTGTTAATAAATTATCGCTGGAATTAATGAGCCAAAAGATCATTTTAGCTTTTTCATTTGTAACAGGGATCAGAAAACAATAAATTTCGCCAATTTCAAAGTAAACTTGAATCAAAACTTTTTCCGTATGAGTTAAACTTAAAGTAACATTAGAACATTAAAAAGAAGGAACATTATTCATACAAAAATTCAATTTGGCTTTTAACATTGTGATATTTGAGCTTGCATCTCCTTTATAAATTGGGTGGTTCCGCGACCGATACTATCGCACAATTGTTAAAAATATCCGAACGAATACTAAAAAATGAACACAGGGATGGATTAAGATGGGAGAACCAATCAATCAGGATCCTGTAAATAAAATTAATTTAAACAGGAAGATAGAGGCTAATGATGGTGTGAAGTTGCAAAGTGATTTCGGTACTTATGTAGCATATTTATTATGGCTCGAATAAACGACCATTTCGGACAGAGGAATTAAAAAAAAGACAAAGAAAGCATTCCTGAAAGCACCTTATTTCCTTTTCCTACTCCTCACACCGTTGCATTCCGTGGACCAACAACCATCTGATATACTCCACATTTTTACTCCGCAGATTTGCAGAACATCCCAAAATTTTACTTCAAACCGCAGAAGCAAGAATTCTGGGCGAAGCATTCATTTACCTCGGAGTTGGATAATTAAATCAGTGAATGTTAAAATTTTCCTTTATCGACGCTGTATTGCATTGCAATTCGTTTTCCATGATTGTCATACACTGAACAAGTAACAAATCACTATGGAGTAAACAGAGCAATTTCGTACTTGACGTGATGTCATGCTTTCAACGTGATACGGTCATTCACAGATAAATATAAAGCTAACACTAAGTTCCATGGTACATGCGCTCATCGTTAATGTGTCAAAGTTCAAAATTGTCCACAGCACCTGGGATTCCCTGGTCATCTCCAACTCAATCAGGCCCAATGCTGCTTGACTTGACAGATTGGACTAGATATCGTGCTTTCAGCGTGGTTTGAACGTAGACATTATTAAACTTTACAACCTTAAAGCACACTAATTTCTCATCATTGTATCGTTTATATTAGTAGTTCCCAATCTTTTCCGGGTCACTTTAGATCACTTTGGCTTATTTATTTGTAGCATCGATCAAAAGGTTCAAATTTCTGTTGATCAATTGCTTTTTTACTAAATCCCTTAAACTTCATGGCCATTGTAATGTTCAAAAGGACCATTATTTGTTGCAAATGACTTATCACCTGAATGCTGTCATGTAATTCAGCAATGTTTTAAAGGCCTAAAGCGTTGGTTATCAAGCAGATGTTGCTCGAAAAGGTTTTTCGGTACCAGGTGATGATCACTCCACCTTACCAAATGCTTACAATCGTTGGCGAGATCGTGAGATGCGAACTACCCATCGTCCCGGTAAAGTTAATAAATTTCTGTGTTTTTTTATGTTTCTATTCATGGAATATTTCAAAAACGATATTTTAAAAATGAATGATTTTAAGGTACATGGAGAATTTTATTCAGAAAAAGATGAGGAAAAAAGCTCGATATAATCGCGTTCAGTTTGAAGATTTACTGAAAGAAGTAGAAATGGACAAGATTTGTTTTTAAGGTTTTGTCATGGATATTTTGGTTCGAATTTTTTTTGTTGCTTTTATATTTAACTTATTTTCAATATTGATTTTCGGAGGAAATATGCAAGAGAATAGTGAATATCACTGATTGGAATTACGAATACTCATAAAAAGTTTTTTTACTCACATTTCATATTCTTTGCTATGTGAATAACTGTTAAGAAGTAATATTAATTAACTTCCATCTTTCCTTTTTATATCCAGGGGATATATTTTCCAAGATGATGTGAGACTTTTTTTCTTTTCTGGATTTATGGTTTCAAACATTTTCAGTATAGTTATACACAGGGAAGTGAATTCGTTTCAAAGACGATTAGTAATATGATTGGATTCTGAAGTGAGGTAATCATTTCAAACAACGATTCAATAGCAATTCCAAAAACAATCACCGCAAAATATTGGCCCATATTACAGTTGCCCCATATTCAACAGCAGTGGACATTACAAAATTGTTAAGCACAAGCAGACAGTGCAGTTTCATCCAAAATCCTTGTTATTCAAAGAAGCTCCATGGTGGTTGATTTATTTCTAAACAGTTCATGCGCAAGAGAAGTCTTAGAAATTTCCATTACTTTCAGAAAGATAATTGATGTTTCGAACCAAGATTGAGGACCGTAGATTCTTGTTGCACTGTGATTAGCAATTAATAAAAAATCATTCATATGCCTGTTTTACAGAGAAAGTACTGGTGGTGAGTTTAAAAAAAAAAGAAAACGCTTTTTTGGTACTCTTTCTTTCCGAAATTTTTTTGAAATTAACCAGATTTTTAAATTATCGAGATCGACAACAACTGATTAACGGAAGTCGTACAGCATTATTACACAGCCAAAAAAGTAGAAAATTCAACTAAACGAAAAATCAAAAAAAAGATAAAACTGTCACTGAACTGTGGTCTTAAGGAGGTGTTTTGATTTTATTTTGAAAACCTCGAAATTTTCTGAACCTTCTTCCGAAATTACTACAAAATATCGTAAAAACAATGTCAAGTAGGGATGGATTGATGCATGATGAATGGATGGATGGATTGATGATTTAGATGCGAATTTTCAACTTCCACCTGCTTTCTACTAGCTGTACTACTGCATTCCGTGAACCACGATTGGGAAGCACCTAGTACACTCGACACTGTTGTCCTGTAGATTTGCAGAATGTCTCAAAATTTTACTTCAAGCCATAGAAGTAAGAACTCTAGGCCAAAACATTCAACTTCTAAAATTGTGTAATTAAACCGACGAATTTATTTTTATCATTTTCAGATGATTTTTATGCATTGAACAAGCAACAGATCATAGTGAATAAAAGTTTCGTTTAAAACAGCGTTTCACAACAATTTTATTCGTTTTGCTTTCAACATGATATGGTCATTGGCTACAGATGATCAAATGTAAAGCTTACACTAAATTTCATCGTACATACGTTCATCATTAATGCACAAAAGTCTGGAAAGTTATCTACAATACCTGGGATTTCCAGGCCGTTTTCGATTCAAGTTCTAACCAGGCTCAACGTTTGCTTAATTTAACAAATCGAATCACTACATCTGATTCGATTTGTATCCAATAGACACTATTGGATATTAAAGCATACATTGAATTCTCATCATTTTATCGCTTATATTAGTAGTTTCCCAAATCTTTTCTGGATCGATTCTGATCACTTTGGTTCATTATTTATTTACAGTGTAGACCGAAACGTTCAAAAACAATAAATTCTGTTACATTTGAGAATAAACATTAATCAAAACTTTTAAATTGTATTAATTGAAACAACAAAGAAAAAGCAATAAGAAAATTCGCAACTAAAAAAAAAAAAAAATTACATTTGTAAAAAAATCATTAACTTGAAGATGTTTACATTGTTATGACACGTAACTTCAACACGGTACACTGAAAATCATGCGCCCATCACTTCCGAATAAGATGATTCAACGTACGTTTCGTGTTTGTTTCCTTTTTTGGCTTTTATGTTTTCGGTTGGCGTTTAAATGTTTCATTTTGCTTTTTTTCATTTAGTAGTGTTCTGAATATACTTAGTATTTGCACATCTGAATCATTGGGATTCGAATTCACGAAAAGCATTCGAAATTATTGAATGCTCGTTTACCCTTTTTTTTTTTTTTTTTAAATTTCTGCAACAATGTTTTTTGAAAAAAGGAGCAATATGAAGTATTACCTCATCACAATCTCTTATAAAATTGATATTTCATCTCAGCCTATTTACAGAACAAAGTTTATCTCAGCTTGATACCTTACTCTTTTCCATATCTTTTGTCCTATTTGATGATATATCCCATTGCATAATCATTTCACATACTTATAAACTTTTTATAAGTATCTGTATATGTATTAATTATACATCTGTTAAGGTATGAAGATTTTTTCTAAAAAAATTCTAAAAAATTCGTTTTTTTTTTTTATTTCTGTCACTTATGTCATAAACTTTTTTCATGCATGATAATTTGCTTTTTTTAAAATGTGGTACACTATTAATGTTCTCAGGTATGGTACTTCACTATATATCAGTTTGATACTGCTTCTCTAATATTATATATACATATATATCCAAAGTAATGGAGGATATTGAATACGATTCCGAAGCGTTGTTTGGTGAGGATGATGGAAAAGAGCGTAAGAAGATTGCTAAAGATGGTTAAGATTATATATTTGTCTTTTCATTGTATGCTGATTTTATACCAAATATTATTTGATATATAAGTAAGTGAAAGCATTCAATATGATTCAGACTGTTGAGGATTAGTTTATTAAAAAAAAGTAAACAGCAAGCTTTCATAGTTTCATTTTTCAGCAGCTCCTTCTGAAGAACAAATTTTAAATGATCTGCTGAAGAAAGATGACCATAAAATCCGCAAGCATCGTGTTGTTAGGAATCCAAAATTGCGAGATATTGAACTTTGTGGGCCAAACGGCTTCCTCGAATTAAAGAGATGTTTCGACAATTATACGCCGAAAAATAAAAATCCAGTTGGTCGTTGGTGTTTTTTTGCCCTGTTTTTCATTGAATCTTCTCATATGATTAATTCATCGAACATCTCACGAAAGCTTAGGCGATATTCGAGAAGTTAAGAAGCTTTCTTAAGATCCGTTTATATTTATTCTTCGTATGTATATTAAATGACAATTTCGAACAAGTTATATGCACAGGTGGCATGCATACTGGCACAAATTTTTGCTTATTTATGCGACTAATTGAGATAATGAATTCGTAAATTAGCTAGGTGTCAGTTATATCAAGCAGAATCAAAAGATGCTCTATGTTTTAGTAACTATTTTTAAGGCCTACCTTTTTTCTTTTTTTTTCAGTACAGTGATTTGCTTGCAATGATGAGTCGAATAGAACATTGGGGACACCTGCTCTGTCCTAAAATGACATTTGAAGATTTCGTGGCTCGTGTGGAATCTCTGGGCGACAAAAGAATGGTGAAAGTGAGTTATTAACTAAAAAGATTCAGTGTGGTTTTAAATTATTCTTCCATTTATGGTGTTAAGATTTGTTTTAAAGTATATTTTTCTTATTTCCAACTGTTCAGGAGAAAATAGGGGAGTAAATGATTTTCATCCATTTTCAGTTCACTGTTATTCAATTTAGACAGTATTGACAAAAATGCGACTTGACATACCTTTGACTGATGAGGACTTCCTCGCGAACAAAGAAAATGAACAGGAAGTACAAGTAACTGATAAAAGAGAAAGTGAACAGCTCACTAATGTGCAAGTGAATGACGCAGATTTGTTTGAAATTTTCGATGATTTGCCATCCATGCCTGTTACATCGCATCAAGCAACTTCATCTTCTGAATTCTCTGTACGTGCAAGATTCCCTTTTATGTTTCGAATTTAATCGCATGAAATGGAGAGATAACCATAACGCTTCCCTTTTCAAGGCATCAAAATTGACCTGGGAGCAGTTACAACGTATTGAAAAAAATAAACGTCGTGCGCAAGAACTTCGTTTGCAACGTGAAAAACAGAAGAACCAATTGAGTGACTTCGATTCAGTTGTGAAGAATGACGGTGCATCAGTTTGTGGAGAAATGGCAAACAATACGTCGTCCAGCTCAAAATCTTTTATTCGGGATGAGGATTCAGGAAAGTCTGAAGAAAACATCGATGTTATGATGGATGACAACGAAGCATTAGATTTCATATTCTCGTCTACATGACACTTTTGTTATTCTTCTAATCTTCACTTGCAAACTAGGAATTTTTTTCATATTTTCCAAGCTTTTTCAAGCTAAAATAGAGAGATAACTTTGAGTGCTCAAGATTTATGAATACTGCAGCATACCTAAACATATTTAAATGTAGATCTTCTATTGGGTCCTTGCTTCTCTGTGGTATTTTGTACATTGAAGCTCAACTGCCATTTTTGTTTGAATGGACTTAAATTTTGAAGATTTTCATGAACAAGAAGAAATTCTTAATTTCGATAACCATTTTTATACATCTTTTGAATTCTCTTTTTGATTTCATGTTTGATGTTATACATTTCAAATACTCAACTGAAATATAACAATAAAAAACCCGTTTTTTGCCTGTAAGTTTCCTTTTGATAAACGATGAAAGGTGATCGAATTTAATAAATAGATCCTGATGGATTTAGATTTCGCAAAAAGTTGTGGCATTATCACGATGAAACTTGAGAAGGAGGTGTTTCATATTTCAGAAAAGTGCTGTATATACATTTCAAGACGGATTCAAAAGTGTCTGTTTTCAAATTTCATTGCGACTGTTTAGAACTAAATTCTGAAAATAGGGATCATAGTATGGTTTTAAATTCATTTGAGAAAAATAGGGGAAACATCGGAAAAACTGAAAGAATGTCTAGATAGAAAATGTCATCAAAAGGTTGGCCGCAGCGAGCAGGGTTCGAACCTGCGCGGGCAAAGCCCATTGGATTTCAAGTCCAACTCCTTAACCACTCGGACATCGCTGCACACACTCTGTACCCCATACATCCGATAACAAAGTTTTTTTAAACCGTTCGTTTTTGTATTGGCACAACAGATCATTTGATTCTGGCGATTTTAAGAGGTCATATTAGCTAATTAACTTAACAGTTTTGAAAAATTTATGTACGCAGCGAGCAGGGTTCGAACCTGCGCGGGCAAAGCCCATTGGATTTCAAGTCCAACTCCTTAACCACTCGGACATCGCTGCACTGGACCAGTCCGTACAGAGCCGATGGAAGTTGGCTAGATTGAATTTTTATGGCACGTTAGCTAGTTTATGGAATTGTTTCAAATAAACCCCTTAAAAAAAATATTTTAAATTAAATCTGTTAAGTTATTAGAAGTTAAATTTTTGAAATTATTGCACTCGTATATATTAATAAATAATTTGCATTGATAAATTTTCTGTTAAATTATTCATTAATTTGAAGATTGCAAAAGACCAATGATCTTTCGTACGAACAAAATTAATACTACCGATTCAAACATATTGCTAAATTCAGAATATCGATTTTTATTTATGCGAAAATCTTTTATTATTTTTATATTACCATTATTAATTTGTCTTATATTTTTCTCTCTTTAAAATTTTGATAATTTTCTGAAAATTTCCTTTTTCATTATCCGACGGAAGAAAGAGATGTTTATATTGATACAAAGATTTATCCTTTATCATAATTTGGATGTGTAACTTTTTTATCAAAACTTTTAAATGATCATTGATATATAGAAACAGTAACCTTATTTATACAGGTGTAATATGGCAATATTATAAGTTTCATATGCTTACTCTTTTTATCAAAATTGTTAAATGATCACTGACATATAAAAACAGTAACCTTATTTATATAGGTGTAATATGGCAGTATTATAAATTTCATATGCTTACTCATTTTCACTTCTACCTCATCACATGAGGCAACCTTTTTGTTCCAATATCACTGAACTATTTGTCACACATTATCTTGTAAAATTAATAATTAAATCACAATTATGCGTTACTAAAGTATTACCTGTTGCTACGGTAATAATAAGATTTTGCTTATTTATTTTGCATTTTTTAAAAAACTAGTCATGCAGTCTAATTTCTTGATTGACTTCTTCAAATAGTGTTGAAGTAACCTTTAAGTACGCAATCATTAAAACATGCTTTTTAAGTTTTAAACTATAGAAATAATTTGAAAATACCCATCCATTACACAACGATTGTTAATAAAATGTTTAATATATCCACTGTAGCACAAATTTGAATGGAATTTTGAGTTTCCCCCAAAAAAATTTAATTTCTACAGAATTTTTAAAGTGCTAACAAATATTTTAGTACTTTTTTTTGAAAATTGTAAGTAACGGTAATTTTTCAAATGCTTTGATTTTTTGAAAATTGCTTCTTTTTTGAGTATGAAACTTATTCATTCCGTCACTCTAATACATTTCTGAAATAGATTCATTTTTTAAGCAGTTGAAACTTTCATTTGTGTTGAAGTTTTATTAGCTTCACTATAAAAAGTAAACTGTATGACGTTACCGATTTCTTCCAACAAAACTGGTATTTCGAACACTCTGAAATTCCCAATTATGCTTCACTGATAAATTAAAGTGACCATTTTTTGCTACAAAAATTAATTCACATGAATTAGAAATCTCTCATCCTTTTAACACTTTGCTACAAACAAACACACACAGACACATACAAAAACATACATATTACACAGAAAAAAAACTACTACTGTTACATGTACGCATTTGAGTCCGGAAAATCTCCAAATATCCATCAATATTACGAATAATTATAATCAAATGAAAATTCACAGTGTTAAGATTTTAATCACCAGCGAACAAAAAACAATGGAATCATTTGAGAAAATGAAAATTATGTTTATCTAACTTGGAAAATTATTGTTCAAACAGATTGCAATGTACAGTGCAATAACAAATGAGTAATTACCCATAAATTTATAAGATAATATAACTGTTGAAGGCAGTGATCTAGTTTAAAAGTTGGTAAAACAAACAAACAACGTCATATATTACCTAACTATTCCGTAAATAATACATTCTGCACATTCGATAATCTAATGGTCATAATACTAGTTTTTTTCCTCTTTTTATGAGTTCAAGATCAAGATTTTCAATAAACAAACAAATATCTCATGTTAGTCATTGAACTGTTGAAATAAACGAAATCTGTTATTTCATCAAAATTAACTTACTGACGGTACAGAAAGCATTTCTGCGGTCCTTTATAACTATTTTCCAATCTTTAAACAGAATTTCAAATTAAAATTTCCCCATCATTTTCATTTTCGAATCATCTGGTCGGATTCAAATTATAAATCTAAAGATTTTTTTCCGTGGAATTACAGTTCCTAAGTTTTGTTACAGATACAAGATTTATATCAAAAATCTTCATAAACCAGTCAAGAACGTAGAACCCGTGTCACAAAATAACTGCCAAACTGTTTCAAATTGTCACAAAATATTGGAACATTGCATTTCAAATTTAATGGGCTTTGTCTTTGTAGAATGCTCTCGAAATGAGACTTCTACCTTTACTTTCTTCTGTTCATCGCTATCGCAAGTTACTGTCCTTGATTCATTCCATAAATTAGGTGAAGAATTCGCAGGGGTCAGCAAACTTTTGGTAGACCTTAAACATTTAAAATAACAATGCCGTTCGAACTCAAATTACTATTACGGTCAGTGGATGATGACGGATAATAGATTTTGTGCGATGCCATGACTATTTTGGTATTTTAAAGTATTATGACATTATGACAAGAAATATTTTTTCTTTTGAATCAACAGCGATAGGAAGACATTCATAACAAAAATATGGAAGATCAGATTTTTAAGTTTGAACTGAACAGAAAAAAATCACAACCTGTTAAGCCTTATATGACTTTTAACGAGATCATTAGAGCACTGCGCTGCCAGAAGAGATAATTCACCTGCAAGCACTGTCGAACAAATAATTTCTGCCAAACGTGCAGCACATTCACCTGGGACTGCGGTTGGTGCCCCACAACCCATTATCTTAATAACATGCGCTTAAGTGTTTTTATTGCACAGATACAAAACAATATATTTCTGACATTTGCAAATCCCTAATTATTTCAAAATCCGAAAGAAAATAACCTTGAAGTCACTAAAATAAACTCGAAATCCGATGTTTATGAAAATTTTCTAGAAACCTGTAAGCAAGCATTTTGAGCTGGTAATATGGTACCACCTCCAACAGTTCCAACTTCTAGGCAACGCATGCAGCATGAAATAAACAAATCACCAAGCTCTGTTCTTTCCATTGTGGTTAAGCACATACTGCTAGACACAACCTGAGCAACATCCTGTAACGTCAAAATATGTCGATAACAAGATATCTCAGTGATAACAGTTTTCTGGAAGATTGATAGTAAGAAAAGTTAAGGATCCTGAATTTACAAAGCAAACCTGCCCAGTCGCAATAAATATGGCGGCAACAACATTTGCTGCATGTGCATTCCAACCACCAATGGTACCAGCCATTGAAGAACCAATTAACAATTTTGCTTGTCCCAATCTTACCAGTGCATCAACTGTAGTTTTAAGTACAGTATGTACCACTGCAGCTGGAATAGTTGCTTCAGCAATCACCGATTTTCCGCGTCCCTTAATCCTGCAAAATTCATGAGTTAGTTGCATTGTAACAAAAAAGAAAAACATAACGATAAAATTTATAGAAGAGCATGAGGTAATAGCAAATAAAAAGATTAAAGCGTAACCAATTAATCATGCTAGCTTTCTTGTCCATACAGTAATTACCAGATAATGATAATACCTCCATTTCGGGATATTTCTCTTTTAAATAAGATAATACTGCATTTGCACCTCTGTAACAATAAATATATCACTCCGTTTTTTAAATTGACAGTGATACTAAAGATAGAATAGCACAAATAAAAAATAATGAAAAAATTCCCCAACAACACAACTTTGGAACTTGGACTGTTCGGAACATTGCGTAGGTAAAAAAAAAAATGATTTCATTACTTTCATTAATATAAAAATGGAAAGTGAAAGAATATGAAATGAGAAAACTTACTTTGAAACCATATTCATTCCCATTGCATCACCTGTTTTGGCTTCAAATCTTATAAATAGCAAACGACCAGTGATGTCAGTCTCAACCCGTTGCAACCTCGCAAAACTACAAAACAATAAAAAATTCATCGCCGATTCGAAATAAAGTAAACTATTACTCCAATTTTTTTAGAAGCGTGTCTGAAAAATCACAAGCACGCCTGATTTGATATTTTCATATTTTTGCATTTAATCTTTTCCGCGAAAGTCACTGTAAATATAAAAGTTAGACTGTGCCTGCTCGTCGAATCAAAAACAGCCTTGATTTTCTCGAAACCAGTTGGTGAATCAAGAAAATCCTTCATTTCACTGAAAAGAATGCTTCAACATTATATTTAAAAACAATTATGCCTTAGTTTGAATGATACTATTTAAATATAAAGATAGACTGTTCTATTTATCACGAATCCTTATGCCTCAGTTTGAATGATATTATTTAAATATAAAGGATAGGCTGTTCTACTTATCATGAATCCTTAAACGTAGATAAGTGCAAGGTTGCAACTAACTCAGAAACAAATACGGTACAATCCACACTTATAAAGGATTACATTTAAGGATTTAGCATTATGCTCTTTTTTCATAAAATTCGATTAATCCCGTAACACTGAAAAATGTATCAAACCCATCCAATTTATTCTGCACCAAGAAAACGTCATTTTTGCAATGCATTATGCAGTTTAAATGGATTACATGAAAAACAAGATATAAAGATAAGCGGTGTATTATAACAATGCACCAAATTCTTGGTATGCATTCTTAACAATCTGTTATGTAATAAAAATGCTCATCGATCTCTATAATCGCTAAGATCATTAAGATTTTATGAGCTTACAGTGTTCTAGCGACGTTCGCAAATTGAACAACAGGCGCACGCGTCATTCCATCCTTATATATACGAACTATAGCACCGCCAGATTCCTATGATGAATCATTTGTTTCACTTGAAGCTAGTTTAAAATATATACGAACCACAACACCAAAAAAGTGCAACATAAATATCCTCAATATTCTTCGAAGTTTTTTCAAATTAATTAACTCACAAAAACTGCACGACAACCACGGTTGGTACTGGCGACAAGAGCACCTTCCGTTGTAGACATTGGTACAAAACATTTACGTCCATTCACCAATAAAGGCCCAACAATTCCCGTCGGTACCGGAATATAACCAATAACATTTTCGCAGCATGATCCATTCACCTGCAACATATGATTTCAATTGAACTGTTTCCAAAAAAAATAAATAAATAAATAAGAACAAAAAATTAAAAATAACAGAGGAGAGCTGATAAAAGAAAAACACTTACGTAACTATAGTCATAATATTGGAATGGAAGATTTTGAAAAGATATATTGGCAGACTCATGGAAATGTAATCTTCGCAATGCAACAGCACGCACAAAATCGTTATTTAATTTTTGTTCTAGATCCCGCTGTTTTAAATGTCCAAAACTTAAAAGCTGCATTATTTCCCTGCAAGGAATTAGGAAATCTTTTTCTGACCTAAAAGTGAATAATTTAAACGTAAACGATTAGTGTTACTGGTCCTTCATAGTTTCATACAAAAGCAGATGTACCACCACATGTAATTCTGTCAAATTTCAAGACAACAGAAAGAACTTAAAGATATACCTGTCATTCAGTGATGCACAATTATCCGTTGCTTTACCTAACTTCAAATTTCGAATTAAAGTTGACGTCATTTCACTGTTTGTATCTCTTTCATCATTCGCTTTTGTATTTCTTGAAATTGCTAATTCGTCTTCTGAATCATTATATCTCTGTTATCTTTAGCTATCCACATTCAAAACAGAAGTTATTAAGTTACTGGAGGAAACAACTTCATAACGAACAACCACCTTAGTCTCTCGGTAACAATTATACCACATATTGATAAATTTTACATGTCATTCAAATCAGAATAATCTTTATGTACTTAGTTCTACAGAAAATAACATTTTTGTTATATCATGCGAAACAATATTTAAGCAATCCTATTTCGTTTGAAAAGTATTCACGCCATTTCATCTTATAAAAAAAAAAAAAAAGAAAAAAATTATATATACCTTCCGTGATGGGTGTTTTTATCGATCCGGCAATGGTAATTGTTTCGCGTGGGAGATTTTCATACTTGAAGTTTTCGCCTATCTCAGATACGATGTCACTGAACAACTTGAATCGCCATTGGCCGTCTTTATCAACGACTACGTCATTTATCTTTTTTAAAAGCCATACTTCATCAACTACGAAATTTCCTCCATATTTTGGACCTTTTGCCATCCTATACCCTGAAAATATTCTGTGAAATTTTTTTCATTTGAATGCCACTAAAAGAAAAAAAAAAACAGTTATAGCTATAATGGAAGAAGACAAGCAAAAGATTCGAAATAACATGCAAATTAATTACTATATCGAAGAATCTTAACATTTAGAAATATAGTTTAGAATCTTCTACCATCTAAGAAGAACTAAGACTCAGAATATCATTGAAAAAAAAAAACTTCCTATTTCCAGTATATTTTTTCAGCGCTGTTATAAAAAAACTTGATCCAGAAGAAGTTAAATTTTGCAAGAAACAAATCATATTACTGATAAAATGATATTGAACAATCAAACTTAAAAGATAAAAAAATACAGCATGTTGCTGTTCAATCTAAAAATTCTAAATTTTACATTAAAATTTTAGAATTTCATCTATTAATATAAAATTATCAGGAATCAGAAGTTACCATATCTTTGGCATATCACAGTGACATAATCAGAACATCATAGTGACATGATTAGAAATGGAAAAAGTGACAAACTCCAAGTTGCCAAAAGAGTACCATCCAAACGCAATACAAGAATCTTATCTAATGCACGCTTGAAAAAGGCTAAAAAAAACTTTGGAGCATTCCATAAGTCGTTGCAAGACCGTAAGTATCCTGTTGCAACTTTCTATTTAGTTAAAATGTTACAGTACATTTACAGTTGCAATTACTATTACAGTTATAGTAAGTAGCTGGAACTAGTAAAGTGATAATAATATCAGTTTGGTGCTGTTGCATAAAAGTTTTCGCAAAAATAGAGTAAATGTTAAAATAATCAAATTTGTGATTTTATGATACTTAATTAAACGAAAAATTAAAAATTTTACCTAAATTTAAGATTTGAGGTAGCAGATATGTTCTTTCAAAAATTGCTGAAATAAACTGTTTTGTAATGAAATATTAAAGTTAATTGATTCATATTACAAAGTTATCAATTCATTATATCAATAAATTTTCTAAATTTATATCATTTCTAAATATCCAAAACATTCAACAAGCATTTTGATACACAGTTATATGTAAATATGTTCACATCATTTGAAATGGTTTTATAAACAAAAATTAAAAATTTGATTTCAAAGCATTTTAATGTCACATGAGTATGTTACGGTTACCAGCGATTTTAATTCTTATAACAATTTGTGAATGCTTTAATGATAGAAACATTTTTGGTACGGTTATTTTTTGCATTTCATTCATCTTACAGTAGTTTAAAATTATTTGAAAATGATTAGAATTTTTTGAAAAACTGAAAAAGGTTTATATTTGATAAAATTTCCGGCTATAAAACATGAATTCGAGTAGTTTTTTAGGAATCATATATGGTCTTATTTTTGCATCCCTTCTTTGTTTTAAAATTTCCTTTTAATGGACTTTTCAA
Source organism: Mansonella perstans (assembly GCA_037074765.1). Classification (NCBI taxonomy): domain Eukaryota; kingdom Metazoa; phylum Nematoda; class Chromadorea; order Rhabditida; family Onchocercidae; genus Mansonella; species Mansonella perstans. The sequence goes on along the minus strand of JBAMDO010000326.1, from coordinate 20,546 downwards.
AATAATATAACGCATGTTAATGAATAATGAAAAATGGTGTAATAATTTTATATCACTTTTCAACAAATGCTTAATAGCAAAATTTACAGATCGAAATCTAATTTATAAATTACTTTATTTTTATTTCTGGTTAGCCAAATTTTATATGTGAAAAATTATAAAATCATTAAAAAAACGCTGTGTATTTTACACTTTTCGAAAAATCGATGCAAGGAATTTTTCAGCATTTCGAAAAAAAATTAGTCATTGAATGAGATTTTGCGAAAAACAAATGATAAAAATAAGCCGATTTATGAATTATAGCTATCTTTTTATTGAATTTTCATATGTAACATATTATCAGCTAATCAAATCTTGGCGACTTCTTAGCTTTAATCATCATCTAAATGATTTTGCTTAAAAACAGTTTGTAATTTCTAAATAATTATCATAATTTATACGATTACATTTTTATGTTATTGTACTCATAATAACTTACAAGTTCAGCAAATATCATAATTTTATTATGAAAAAATATTAAGAATGAAAATGAAAAAAAGGATCACGAGTAGTTTTTGATTACAGAACCACAACCTATATTTCTGAATAACGTGAACAGCTCGATGACAATCGTAAAAACTGATGAGACAACATGTTACGTAGCAATGGGACGTCATATTATACTTAATTGTACGTCACGAAATTCTGCAGAAAATAATTATGATAGTAAAAATAAAAAAATAAGGTGGATATATCGCGATATTCAAGAACATCGCAGCATTTCTATAAATAATGAAAATAGGTAAGTCAGTCAATATGAAATTGTTTGACTTTGCATTTTTAAATATTTACTATTTTGTATTAATAAAGAGTAATGGCCAAATCTTGTAAGACTTTATCGAAATCGAATTCTTTTTACTATAATTATGCTACGTTAAGACTAATTCCTTGCTTCTTGAAGGAATTTATTGATTTAAAATTTCATATATTTTTTAGAAGTTTCCCATCACTTGTTGATTTCTCGTCATTGTAAGATGTATTTTAATTTTTACACATTGTTTAATTTCATCATTTAAGTCGATTTTTCTTCAATGAAACAGATGACCGCCTTATTCTTTACACGGCCCAAAAAGAAAACGAAGGTATCTATGACTGCCATGTGAGTTTAACCCAGGGCACTGAATGGGTTTCACGAATTAATCTCTGTGAGTGCTGTGAAACAATAAATTAATATAAAATAAAAATTTGATTTGATCGATCAAAAATGAAAGATATCTAAAATTATTGAATTTTGGAAAAAATTGAAATTAAAAGGAAAATAATTTAAATATTGTAATTTGTTATCATTTGAAGACTGATAATGTGTAAGTGATATTGTTATCATTAAGAGATACGGCATATTTGCTAAATGAGCAGTTTCAATAGTTCCATGTTTCATATATGAAAAAATATGCATATTTTATTATATGAAAAAGGAATAAGTGTATGAACGAGTTACGTGGATAAGTTGAAATACGTGAGAAAATTGAGGATTACAATACTTGTTAATTACTTATAACTGATAAAAAACTCAAGCGATATCATCTTTTCGCACATTTTTACTTTGATTATAACCGACCACATTTCCTTAATTTAATAAAAGAATTACCGTTTGGTATTAAATATACTTTTATAATTTGAATTGATTTCAAATTTTGTAATTTAATTATTGATAATTGTATAATCATGTTGAAAGCAAAGAGCTATTTTATATTTGGGAAATTTTAATTTGCAATTATTAAAAAAAAGTGCATATTTTCAGAACATATAACCTATCAAATTAATCAAATGATCGGTATACAATAATATCTGTTGCAGATGTGCAAAACTGTGATGAAGAAAATGAATTAATTTCATATCGTAATGTTATGAATCCCTGTCTTTATGGTGCTTGTGTCATTGATACATTTCCGAATGCTCCACTTTTGCAATATTTGAAATGTAATTGTGTATTACAGTATACAGGGGAATTTTGTACTGGTAATATCTTTATTTTTCGAAGATTCTATTTTCAATTCATAGCAAAAATAATAAATGAAATATCGTAGAAACTTATAGGTCAAAAGTAAGTAAAAAAAGTAGGAATAACAGAAAAAAAAAACAAAAATGAGGATACGTAATACAATGTTTAGTTTAAGCATACGTATTAAAAAAAATTTTTCATACAAGAAATCCAATTAATTTGATCTAGGAAATCTATTTAACGCGTAAATTATTTAAAAACATTCAAGAATTGAGATATTAGCACGGAAATATTTCATTTATGCATATGGAAGATACGCTTAATATATCGATAAAAATGAAATTATCAAACAAATATTTTGTAACTTGAAAGTAATTAAACAGTATTGATTCCGTTTTATAGAAATTCCATTATCTTATTAAATTTATATCTGTGAAAAACTTGCTTTGTTTATGTATTCTTAATCGGTTTATTTATCTGCTAATTAATTAATTTATGCTCATGGTATGCTTTATAGAACTTGTTGATGGAGCTATCGAACGTGAAATCTTGCGTTTCTCACCGTTTATGGCGCATATTTGTTCTACTTTATGCATAATTACTACTTTCTTTTGCTGCAAGAGAAAGTTTGTATTTTAGCACTTTTTTCTAATTAACTAGTCCTTAATTAATGCTAATATAAACAATTTTGAATATTTTTCATTTGAATAACATTTGAACATTTGAATATTTTATTTACGCTTGTATATATCCCGAAAAAAATTGGTATTTCCTTTTATCTATTTTTAAAAGAATATGAAGTTGCATTTGTTTTGTTTGTTTGTCGTTTTTTTCAGCAGAAATCACAAAAGAATCATTTCATTAGAAGATCTCGCATCGCCTCCACCACCACATATATCGGATGATCCGAAAGTACTTTATCCCGCTGCTATGTTACCGGTTGCAGAAAATGTTGAATCAACTGAGGAAACGGAATTGAATGCTAAAACAATTGCTATTTGTCTTGATCGATTGCAGCACGCTAACATATGAAACGATGAATTTAATAATACAAAATGATCAGTTACAAATCAATTATTTTGTTAATTAAATTTTACTTTTTTCTACTTTTATTTGTTATTTTTAAAAAGTTAAAGGCAAAGTAGTAATCACCATTCGGTTTTTCACTATTCTGATAAAATTTGTTAACAATTGATTGATTTCCTCGATAGGAAATAGTCCTTGAACACAGCTCAAATTTTTGTACCTTTATATTTTCCAGTATAATTATACAATGTGTGATTAAAGAAGATGAACAAATTTTATAAATTCAGATAATTCGAAGAATGACGCAAATTTCAAAAAATCATGTAGGAATAGTAATTCAAGGAATGATGTAAAATTTAAATTATTTTATCAAAAATTCTTTTGCTATAGCACATTATTAAATGATATACATTTTTATTAAAATTTTTTTTTAAAATTCAACCTGAATTTCATATAAAAATTTGATCACTTTTATACGGTGAAAATAATGTGTTATAATTTTAAAAGTTTATCACGATGCCTGGTTGATGAAAGGTTGAACAAAGCTTATAAATTTAAATATCAAAGAGTGATTTAAACTAATTATTTGTTCCGCAATAAATTTAATGAATTCTTTCGCTATGAAATATAATTTAATTCAATTTTTCTTTTTTTTTAGATTCGATCTAGACTTCACACAGAATTTAATACCTTTATAATCGTGAATGCATTAGTGTCATATGTGTTTTTAGGTGTGATTCTTTGCAGTATTTTAAAGCAGCATAAGTAGTGCTAATTTGTGGCAGTTTTTTTTCTGTTTAATGAGAAAAATCAGCCAAGATGCTAAAAAAAATTCAAATTCTTTGTTTTTGTGGAAATCAATAATTTTAACATATATGTTTACTTCATGTTTATTTGATTTTTTAACTGGTATTTTCACTGATTTCTTTTTTTATAAATTGACGTTTGCATTACTTGATTCTTGCAGAATTACAAACTTTATTTACCATTATTTTGAATAATGATTATTCTTGATATATCAAATCATCAATTGCATTTTAAGAAACCAGAAACTTAGAACTGACAAAATTGCAAATAAAATGTGATTGATATTTTTTGAATACTTTTACTAAATAGGATTATGCTGTTACTGCAACAAGCCTTTAATAGTGCTAGCAAATAACCGTATATAATTTTACACAATTTTAATGCAGAAAAAAGCAAACAATTTTTCCGTACTTTGCCATTTTTGATTAAACAATGCGTAATGGAAAGCATTAAAGAAATGAATTAATTTCATACAAAAAGGAGGACTAGTTTATAATTCATTTGATAAATGTCACACTTTTGAATTTTGGTCTGCTATCAATTTATTTACGCGTTTAATGCTTCGATACTTAATATTGCATTTCTTATAAATTTACGACTACTAAATCGCAGTTAAGTAAATCAGTTACAAAGTCGTTACTCTAAAAGTCAGCGGTTTTTATTTTCTAGAAAAGTGTTGTTTTTATCACTGATAGTTATATATTTTGTTATTACTAATACGACAACATGACTTCGATCATTTTGAAAAAATCTCAAATTTAAAAACATTTCTACCAGTTGGGATCACACAACAAGTAGATTTATTAAAAAGGCAAGATAAAATTATTGTATCAATGATAAGATTAAAAAAAAATGTATAACTATCAATGATAAAGAAATGAATCTCCTTACGTCACTCATTTTTTTTTCAGTTAAAACGATTTAATAAGTCAAGTTATCAGATATCAAATTTATAATCTACAAAATGATTCTTTAATATTAGCTTGGATACAAATATAAGCGAATGAGCAATTAATACAATTTGAAATGAATGACGTAAGAAATATCATTTAAGTTTTTACAAATAAAATTTTTCGCTCCTTTCATTTTGAATCAAATTAATTTCTAGAATGTATTTATAGATTCATTGATGATATCATTTTAAATTGATTTACAACTGTGAGATGTTGACTTCTCATTACTTTTTAAAATTAGAAATTATTTCTGTTTCGATAAAAATTTGAATGACTAAAGAAAAAAAATACAATTAGCGAAAAAAATTTCAATTGCCAACTTCGGATAAAAGTTTGCAAAAAATAGAATAGAGCCTAATTCTTCTACATAGAATATAACACAGTTATACATTTATAAATGATAGTTTATTGAGAGAAGCACTGATGAATTGAAACTGAAGTCAGTTGGGACAATTTAAAAATCGGAAAACTTCGGAAGTTTCCAAAGATCCTGTAAACTACTTCTAGCCGTATCTGTTAATAATTTCTAATTCTAAAAAAATCATTGCATTAAAATATTTATTAATTAAAAAAAATATTTGTAAAGAATTTTGAATTTATTTTTTTAAATTTTGCGAAATATGTTAAAATGAATATTTGAAAAGCGCATTTAATTGTGTCTTGAAATGTATTGGTGAATTAATATGCAAAGTTCCAAAATGATAAACAACTTTTTTGTCTATAAAAAAATTTAACAATTTTCTTTTCTGTCAAAATTTCTCATAAATAGAGAAAGGCAGAAAAAAATTCGTTGCTAAATCTGCAAATAATTATTTCAACAAAGTGCATTTACTTTCAGTAAATTTTTTTTTTAGGAAGAGAAAGTTTTTTTGTCAATTAACATAGCTTTGATAAATTGCTTTTTGTTAAAATCATTTGCTTAATTGAAGAATTTTACTATTTAACGTAAGAGTTAATGAATTGAATTTGAAAAGAATCGACTTTAACAGAAGGAAAAATAAAACAACTTATAACTAAAAGTATTGATAATATCATTTTAAACAATTTCTAGGAATACCTCTAAGAATTTTTATTTTCATTTTAAAATTTCAGTTGATTACTTTTCCTTAAGCATTACATCACTCCTCTCATCACTATTCTTAATATTGATTAAATAGCATCCACATTTCAAATTGCTTTTATGTCAGCGAGACTTTGTCGCAGTATTTGAAACCGCCGTTAATGTTTACAGTAATTTATTGAAATTTTCGTTTGTATTTTTTCAATTAGTACTAATTCACTTTAATACATTACTCAGCATTTATATCATAAAATTAAAGAAATTATTCGTAACTTAATCAGAGATCGACAAGAGGTTATTTTTAACTTAATCATAATCATAAAATAAACAGACTTAATTTGTTTAAAATACAAAAAATTTTCGATCTGTTTTGTTTTTGAAACATTTGCGGATAAATATATTTGAATTAAATTTGATTAATTAACCGAAAATTAAAATTTTTTATGATACTATCACTTTTTAATCATTTTTTCATTTGTCATCATCCTCTTCTCAAAATGAACGATCACATCAGCTTCCTATTAAACGATTACTTCTTAACCACCTTTGCCAAATGTCCATGTTTGTTTTCTTTACCATCCATTTTTAACCATATCGCATCATGTCGTCCAGTATCATATCGTACTGTATTATATTCTACTATGTCATATTGTACTGTATCACACTGTTGTGCGACAGTCGTTCACTGAAAGTCCATTTGATTTAATTCTAATTCATCAATTTAAATTTTGTATATTCATATAAATTTAAACTAATTAATGATTAATGATGATAAATCAACAGAAGAAATGAAGAAATAATAAATAATAAGAGTGATTAACAAATTTTAGTTAAACCATTGCTTAAATTGAATAAATTGCAGTAAAATTCAGAATGTCCAAATAAAGTTTAAATATTATTGTTTTTTGCCGAGTAATTCTAAACTTTATCCTCTTTTCTTTTTCTTTCTACTTGCAGATTTCATATATGAAATGGAAAACACTTAGCAGATATTCATTGTAAATGCTAGAAATAAGATCAGAGAAGTGAAAACGGTCAATCACTTAACCAGCGATTCTGCAGTGAGGTAATTCTACAGATTTTGCAGTTAATTCAATCATTTTCTTCTTCCTTTCTGCATCATTTCATTGCTTTGGCAATATTTGAATAGTCGTAGTGGGCGGGGAATAAATGCCAGTGCATTCGCATATATCGGTGCATATGTTACTAGTGCGATTGAAGTGCGTTGGCCAAGCAGGGAAGCCTTTAAAAGACAAGACATGCATAGATATGATTTGAAAGTGTTTTGAACTACAAAGAGTTTCTTACCTGAATGTCAATTCACAGTGGTTTTTATGGATATGTTGAGTAATTAATGGACAAGTTGAGTAATTGATGGACAAGCAGAGTAATTGATGGACATGTTGAGTAATTAAACTATAATTGATTCTTTTCTTTTAATAGAAGGATAAATGGAATAATATAGTCAACTTTTCATTTCCATTGCTAAATTTTAATCAGTATAAGTTGAATTCCAATTTGTAAAGTTTGCTTTCGGTAACAAAATTATCAACAATGTCTTTTAAATGATATTTTACCAAAAATTTAAAATGACAATTTAACAGAGGGAGGAAAAAAATGCAATCTTAATTAAATTTAAAAGTATGGAGCTGAAAAACATTTACTTGTTTCTAAAAAATTCACAAATTATAAGTATTAATTGGTCTTCACAGTAGAAGCTGTCTTTGAAAAAAATTAAAATTAATTTTCGTTTTAGCAAAGCAAAAAATTAATTATAGCTTCATATTAAGCTACAATTTTATATTTTATCCGTTTTCCAATCTAATTTGTATGTTTTGCATGGTTTACTAGCATTATTCCATTCAGTACTTTTTATTTTACTAAACCTTTTCTGGTGATTTAAAATTCACTAATTTATTTACTAAATCTTTTTTGCAAATTTCATCGCGAAATGTTTCATTATTCAATGCCGAAGTTTTATTTGAACGTTGTTTTAAGTCATCAAATATAATATTTATGATTAACTTTATGATGAGAATTTCATTTTGCTTCAATTTTTCTTTTTTTGGTAATTTCGAAATGTAAAATTCCTTTCCATTCGTTATTGCAATTCCGCTATTTTTTCAATCCTTTTTTTGAATTGGCGTGTTTTTACATCATAAAATGTTATATCTTATATAAAATGTAAGATTATGTTTGAAAAAAAAAATCTAAATATGAATGAATTTAATTTTTGAATTTCCGCAAACTTTTTACAAATCATCAAAATGTGCTAATGACAAACTTTAGCGCTTTTATGGCATATTAAATTAAGAATACGTTTGTTTCAGAGAGACTGCAGATGCATATTAAATATTCATATAGGCTTGAAAAAATTAATTAAATTTAATCCGTTAAGATATTCGTTAATTTTCATCATCTAAAACGAATGGATCAACGAAAGCATACGATTTGAATTTGCTTCACTTTTTTTTTTCACAAGAAAATAAAGAATTTTATTGAAAAATGATTTCAAACTATTAATTTTAAATGGTTTTCAGTTTTTCTCTTGACAGAATGATTGATCAATTCATTTTAAATACTCTTTTATTTGCATTTTAGAATATTTTCTTGCTAAATTTCAATTGTAAAAGTTTTATTTGAAAAATTTCTAAATGATTAATTAATGATTGTCAACTTTCTTTTTTAAACGAAAAGAAGATCCAATGTACTAGACATAAATAAATGATAGTTGATGTAAATCGAGGGCAGTCAATTTTACGACAGTTAAACTTACAGATATAGAAATAATTTATAAGAATCGGATTATTATATTGAGTTATCTCAGGAGTTAGATCAAAGGCGTTAAGGTATCTCAATAACAATGTCTTAAGGCATCTTAATAACAATGTAATATTTCTCGCTGGAATGATTTATTTTAAATAATTTCTTTATAAATTGCAAGAGTTACTAATGCAGTTATTTTTCCTTTCATTTTTGAAACTTTTAAACTTAAAATTTTTGCTTCTAAATTAGTCTAATAACCAACGATATTCTTCTATTTGCAACGAAATTAGACCTGTGAACCCAAATTTTAAGTTTTAAAACTGTTTTTGCGGGTTTATATTGTTGATGGTAAAAGAAATCGAAAAAGCAAGACTTCAAGTATTGAATTTCATCCTTTTTTTATTTAAATTAACTAATTTGTCTCGAACTTTACTGCTTCAAACAATAGTATCCTTACCAAAATGAGGCATTAGCAAATGATTGACCGAAAAGCTGCGATAACAAGAAAAAGCTATCAGTAAAATCTGATTGAAAGATTTACCATTAGATTCATCTATAGCACAGATTGCCAGCAGTGAGTTATTCTTTGTAAAAATTTTTCTAAGAATTGAAAACTTGTAGAAACTAACGGAAGAAGCTGGTCACAGCTTTAACCAATAGACCATAAATGGTCATTATCCTTCCATTGCTTACAATAACTGATTGTTTTCAATTAATAGTATTTGTCATAAATGGTGATTTTCGTTTTGTCAAGTATTAAACTAACAGACTTATTTCGAATTTCGTCTTAATTTATCTAACTATTTATATATTTGTTCATTTAACATGTGTTGTAATTACGTTCAAGTAATTTTAAATGTCATCATTTGAATTTAAAGAAAATAAGTTGATGAAAAAAAGATGAAAACTACTCATCAACTAGTATGCAAATATTAAGCTGGAATCGAAACAGCTTTATGCGCAACAAAATTAACGCTATATTTTTAAATATTTGTCTATAATTTTCTAATTTTTATGAGTTTTGAAATTTATTTTTCTTTTAATTTAATTTCAGGGTGAGAAATGATTTTACTACTGATCGGGATGTTTTGCATCGCTTGCATTTCATCGGAATTTCTTCAATCACGTCCTTATTTTCATGTTGTCGAGAAATTCCCACTGAGTGAATTAAAAAGATTTTTAGGTTTAACTGAAATTTTCAAATTTCGCACTTATTATATCTTATTGCAAAATGAAAGGATGCGATTACAAAAAAGCTTATTGGTTCAAAAATAGTAATTTCTGCATTTAAATAGCAATGCTATAATTAAATAACTACTTGAATTCATATTTTTTTTCTGTTTATTTCACTAACATTTAATAGACAAATTTAGGTAAAAATATCGATGGCAGAGGAATGATTAAGGAACGAACAAAATTGACACAGCTAAACAGGCTTCTCAAGAAACCAGTTTTCAACTTTGCCAATCTATTTCGACGCCATTGATCAAAAATAATCTGTATTCATCATTCTGATATTAACAACTATGTATCACAAGAATGAAAATACGACATGCAGCAAAGAAAAATATCCCAATCTTCACTCGATAGTACTCACTATTAATTATAATCAACCAAAAAATAACTGATCTCATTATGATCTGTATGGTAATAGAAAAACTTATATCTATCATGATAATAATTTCTAATTCATAATAATAAGATTTTTTTGTCTTGCTTACACAATCATAAATTTTCAAAACAAAATTTACAAAAACTTTATTATGTGATAAAAATGAAAAAAATTAGTGATGAAGTAAATAATCTGAAAAACTCAGTAATAATTTAACAAAAACAATTATGAAAGTTCAATTTTTCATCAAAAAAATAATGGTTATAACTAATAAAAACCATAAAAAATAACAGAAATATTAATAGGCAAATAATGAGAACATCTTTTTTTCAAAGGATTTATGATCAAATAGAAGACACTAATGAAGGCAGCTTCTTAAAATGAGTAATAAAATATATACATTATATATAGCACTATTCAAAACTTATAAATAATTGTATTATTCTAAATTTAATGCTGAAAAAACTTTCTTATTTCTCAATGGAAATATTGCATGAAATATCATAACAATGCTAAGGCAAATATTTATCATATAAAATGAATAACAATCATTTCAGCAATTTAATTTCTTTATCAAATGATATTCATTTTTTCTCGTAATAACCGTCCAAATCCAATACCAAAATGGCCGATTCGATACCGTAATGCAACTTAGCAAGTCCAATTTTGACCATTTCTAACCAGTAATTTGTTTTGCTCAAATTACCCATAACAAATGAATTATGCCATTGCAATGCTGGATCCAAAATTCCACCGAACAGTAAATTTCCGTAATCATTATGGATACTACTACTGGTAAAGATTAAATGACGAAATTCAACTCGTTCCGGATATATACCTTGTTCGGTAATAAATGCACGCTCAATAAATTGCATCCGGTGATTCAACATTTCCACTTGTTTGATATTTATCGATTCATGACCCGTATTAACTGACTAAAAAATTTGCTTTTATAGTAATTCAACTGTTAATTTTATTTTACTGCTAGACATGCATAATAAAATCAGCAAATAAACTCTCGAATTATATTAATTGAATAATTTGTTTACTTCCTAATTCCTGTTAATTTACTCTTACATAGCACTTTCAAAATATTAAAATTTAATTTTCATTCATATTCAATTGAAATAGAGGAGCAATCCATTTGTTGCCGTATCGTATCATACAAATTATCTAAGTTACAAAAAGAAAGCAAAAAAATTTTTAATAAGGTAAATTTTCAAACTGAATTGAAATTAATGGAATATATTTCATATACTATAATACCTGAGTAATTTCCTGTATTACATCTGCAACAACTTGAAACCGTGTTAATGCTTCGCGTAAATTATTTAATATAATACGATATGTTTTTGTACCAATTGCTTTCGGAATTCCCAAAAGTTCCAATTGTTGATCCATTCGATCGATGAAATCAACCAATACCAAACCATAATCGTGTAAATTAAATGGAATTATCTAAATTTAAAAAAAAAAAAGTTAAGCTTTTTTTTCATTACCGTTTAATAACTTTTACTAATTTATTAAGTTAAAATTTAACAAAAATGGAAACAAATATTATTAGGGAAAAATAATAACGATATATGACTAACTAAACTATCCGCAATATCTCGTCCAATTTCGAGCCATAATTGTCCTACTGCCATCAGTGCGGTATAATTTTGATCAAGAAAATTGTCCAGTAGCCAAGGAATTTCATACATTGTGTGATAAAGCATATAATTATATAACGGAGCACTTTCCAGTTTCATATCAATCACTGGTATACCCAAATAGGTGATAAATCGCTAAAATAAATGAATAAAATTAAACATAATTTCTTTCTGAATATATTTTTGATAATCTTACAAACATATATTATAAAACAAATCAAATAACCTGAAAATCAGAACCAGTTCCAGGTATATCGATACCAGGAATCGAGCGATCACCAGTAATTGGTCCTTTTGGATTATAAAATTTCCAAGAATCTAATAATGTCATCCGTTCTGCTTCTCGCTCCAACATGTTTGAACTTTCCACTCTGTTTTATTATAATTAAAAACATTTGAAAAAATTAGAATAATATAAAATGTTAAAATTTAAGCAAAATGAAACATTTGTAAATTTTACCATAGCATCGATGTATACGTTCATGTTAATCCACTATTAATTGATAAATCTATACGTGTACATTCATATTATACATAACACACATAAAATTTTTTAAACTCAGTTATCTCATTGATTTTATTAAAAATTTATGAGAAAAAAGCCATTAGGGTAAAAATTAATTTTTATTAAATAAATTTCAAAAAAAAGAGCATAAAATAATTACTTGGCAGCTGCATTGACAATAACTCGGTAAAGTAAAGGGACAGCTTTAACAGAAAGTAATGTATCACCATTGATATTATCAACGTTAATTACTGCAACAGCACGTTGCTCAAGTGGTTTCATAAATTCTTCCACCCATTCTGTACTTCCTTTAAAAGAAGTAGTGATTAACTACTAAAAGTTAGAAAAATTACTAATTTACTTTAAAAGAATGAAATTTAACTTCCCAATAAGTCCAAATTCTTCAGCATCCCATAAGCAAAACATTATTGTACGTCGTGGACGCCATTTTCTTTTCTCTTTCATTTTCGACAATACCCGTGACATTTCTAACATTGTACCTGTTGCAGATATTGGATCAATTGCACCCTACAATGACGAAAAGTACCTTTCACAAACTATCAATTATCATTATGATAACCTTTGACATGAAGCATTTACTGTTCATTTCTACGAAATCAATAATGATTTATATAAATTGCTATTTATCTATTTATTTTCAAAGTGTAATTTTCATGCAATTTAACGAAAACAGGAGCAAAATTTCTTCACGTATTTTTACGTATTTAATGAAAAAATCTAAAATATTTCAATAATTCGGCTAATTTTGCATTGCTTTTTTATTTAATAAAAAAAAGTGATATATTTCAAAACGAAAAGAAAAATATTAAGCAAAATTTAGAAAATCTTATGAGAAGTTTGGCAATGGTAACGAAAATGGATATGTAATTTTTTCGTCAATCTTCTATTTTTCCTTCATTTAATTTCTTCCTCGGAAAAAAATGCAATTCTTTTCGATGAGGATCAAATATTTTTACAGCAAAAAAAAATGCTTTTATTTAGGCCTCTATTAATCGAAATAGAATAATAAGTAAGAATATATATAATTGAATAAATATGTTAACTTAATTAAGTGTAAATTTAAGCAGTAAACGAGAAAAAACTGAAGTTAATAATAAGTATGGCTATAGCTTTTTTGGACAATTTAAGCATTTATGACATTACAATTATCCTAAATATCTGAGTAATTAATCTTAGCGCTAGTTTCAACACTTACTTTAACCCAAGCATCGTAATGATTGCTGAAGAGCACATAACGATCCGGTTCTTCGCGTCCAAACATCGTTGCTACAATATTTGTAATGATACGACGTGTACAAGTAGAATGCACAGTAACACGGAATATTGCTGATCCAGTGATACGATATGTTACGTTCATAGATCCGATCCAACTATGTAGCTAAAATTCAGTTCTAATAACGATGATTCTTTGTATGCTTATCGGATAACAAGTTTTAAAATTTTTTGATCTTTGCAAATGCTGAAAATTTGATGGAGAAAGTTGCATATATAAGCAGATAGTGAACTATCAAAAAAATAAGTATTAACTTAAGTCGGAATGAATAGATAACAAAACAGAAATAAAATTACAGTAAATGATTCAATAGAAAGTAAAGTTCGTTATATTTTAAAACTAAACATATATACTAAAAAAAAATCTAAATAGTGGAAATGAATAGTATCAAAAGTTTAACCTTAACTTGTGGTCCACTAAGATTTTCCATTATTTTCCGAGCATCACGATAACCAATAGGCATTACCGGAATTGATGGCATTGTTTGTCGTTCACGCAAATTTTCTTCCGTTTCTGCACGATAAATATAGTATTTCGACGGCAACAGTGGTGTTTCTGGATCACCATCTGTTTTTAACAATGTTCCACGTTGTGCTCCTGATTCTGGTAACCAAATTTCATTTGGAAATACCTGCAATAATGGCATATTTCATCTTTACTGATAAAAATCTTAAAAGTGGACATAGTTGCGAACTTTTTATTTTCAATAACCTTCACATTATTTCGTCCATTTGTGTAATCAAACGGATCACTGTATAAAATCATTCCAATAGCGCCATGCTTAGCGGCAATTTGCACCTTGTCACCACGAAATATCGCACCATAACGACATAATGCTATTTTACCTTTTATCGAAATCCCAAACTGAAATCACTTCTTCTATGAATGTAATGTATTCAAATATCATGCATCATATGCAAATATTTCACCGATATTTTTAATGAATAGATTAAAATAACCATTCTTTAAATAATTCACGCTAAACTATATCATGAGCGCAACCTCGGCTGCATTTGTCTTCTTTCTCTCTATTTTTTATAAAAAAGTAAAACAGTAAAATCATACATTTTGGTAAAAAATATATATCAGTAATTAAAATTATAAATATATCACTAATTAAAACAACAATGAAATTTGTTGGAAATTTTAATTTGGTAGCCTTAAGCCTGCATGGAATAAATTTCGTACACAATAAGCTAGCATACGGTAAGTCTAGCACTGATAAAATAAAAGATCGTATTTGATGATACAACGATACAAAAATACAATAATTTACGATTACATTTCACGAATGTAAATTTTTTTTAATTTTCATTTTTTTTGAAGATTTTTTAATGAAGTTTCCGCATACAAATAAAGCGATTAACTTATAAAATATTTGAATAACGAATTTAATATAAATTTATTAAATATTTAATCAGAATGTTGCGAAGAAATCTATTGAATTAGCAACAATTTAATTGACGATCGATCTTAACAAACAAGATTTGTTACATATTTTTAAAGCGTTTTTCACAATTCGATAATAGTCTAATTAATAGAAATTTTATTATTAACAACATCAAACTATTTTTTATTTTTCATATTCAAATTAGTTTTGAAATAATTTAGTTTTAATAATTTAGAAATTTTTCCACCATAAAGGAAGTTCTTCTTTAATAATTGAAGTAATTTCTTCGGTTTTTTTCAAGTACTTTAAAAAATGAATAAAACATGATATGGATGAAGATGTATGAAACAAACAGACAGTAATTATTAACTAAAATTATTAGTCAAGAAATTTCTTTGGTAAACCTTGTTTAATTGCTTGTAATCATCAACAGTTCCATAATTAACATAAACTATTGGCCCAGTTATTGTACCATTCTTTGAATAAGCAGCCCAATAAACCAATGCCCGCGGATCTTCTTGCTGAATAGGCTAATTTTTTTTTGCTTCACTTCATTGATACATTTAAAATATCATAAGCAACAGAATACTAGCAACTTTATGAATATTTAATTAAATTAACTTGCTTGTTTTCGTGCGTCATTTGGGCCAAGTCGTTCAGCAAGTCCATTACTAAGTACTTGCCATTTTTTATCGCCCATATGTAATTCAATTTGATTCGGCTTCTCATAATTTGGATAATTCAATAAAACATTATAATTAGAAGTTTTCACATCATATCCATATCTGCGGTACTGAAATTGTGTAAATTAATACATTTGAGAAATTTTAAAAAAATTAATAAAACTTGCTTTCAGCTTAACTCATAATTCTTGCAATTTTTCTCCTCAAAAATCTTTTTCTGAATTAAATTTTTGATTGAATTTTTCATATCGCATTAATTTCATTCAAACTAAAAGATTTACTGCCATATCAGTAGCAATAAATTTGCAAAATTTCTAGCGTCTCAGAAATTACAAATGATTTATAATGAAATTATTGATCAACAAATTGATTTATAATGAAATTATTGATCAATAAATAATTCACCTTATCAGCAATTTTCCTCATAAGTTCTGTATTTTCTTCAGTACCTGCAACATGCATTTTTCCGGATAGCCACTTGATATTCCTCTTGATATTGCTAGCTTTAAATTCACCCATTAATTGTTGACTAATTTGAAAATGCTGCAAAATTATTTGCGAAAATAAAAATTAATTGGAAGCAAGAACAAAAAGAAAGGATAATTTAATTTGAACGAAAAATAAAGCGGAAATGAACGGAATGAAAGATGAAAAGGCAAATCTAAACAGAAGTAAACCTTATTTATTTATGTTATGTAATATTGAAACTGTGTAACTTGTTTTAATTGTGAATGAGATTAAAATGAAATTGAAAAATTGATTTGATAATGAAAAAAGAAATGAAACAATATCAGCAATTAGTTTCAATTAATAATTATGAATAGGTGTAAAATGAAATTGAAAGTGTTTCTATATGAAAAATAATTAATTTCATTATTTTTATCAATTCAATTAACGATTTGTTAACATTTTCAAAAGTGAAGCAACAAATTAGTGTATTTTAATCTTAATATTGCAATCGCAGTTTTCAAATCGTTTATTTAAACTGGATTTGTATAAACAAATATTAATTGGAAATAATAATAGATAAAAATTCGTTTATCCATTATAAGCAACAATTAGCTATCATAGATAGTAGATATTTATATGGGTAACTAACTATCAACTTAGAAAACAAACGGGAAACAATGATTTATTTCACACAAAATTTTAAAAAGGAAAGAAGGTGAAAAAAAAAGATTAACAATTTCCTGAAATATTAACCGTAGTGCACTGAACATGATTAGATTGATTTATCACTCCTTAAGTTTATTTATCAATTCAGTCCAAAATTACAGATAATGAATAAAAATTTTATGTTTCCAGTAACAAATACCATTAGGTTGATAACAAAGTGAAGAAATATTTTGTGCCAATTATTAATTATTGATTGTTATTAATTATCAAATTATGTAAATAATTAGTATTCAGTTCACACTAACTAATTAACCATTTATATTCTAATTTTTTTTTCACATTTTTTAAAATTTATTAATATAAAAATTGAAAAATAGAAAAAAGACAAAAATGAATAATGAATAACCTCATCGAAATTTTGACGTATTTGACGATCGGCATATGTAAAGGTTATATTGAATGGTGAATTCCATCTACTACCTGTGCTGGTGATGGTACTAGAAGTAGTACGTTTTGTACTCAAAAATATCACCAATATCAGTAGCACTATTATTATCATAAAAAATACCAGTACAGTACATATTAGCAATGATATTAATCTGCTATTTGATGTCGTTGTCGAAAATTTCATTTTTGATTTTCTCGTCGAAATTTCCATATTTGAATTTTGATTAATTCTTTGATACAAATCATTGCTATTATCGTATAATTCCGGATATTTATTAATACTTTCATTATTTCGTTTAATACTTTTCCAATCATAATTACATTCCATTGTTATACAACTGCCAAAACTTTGTTGGTCATTTCCATTTAATAATATGCAATGAAATTCATCTGAAAAAAATTTCTATCATAAATTAATTAGCATTTGATAGTTTGAATGAAATTTTTAATCTTCTGTTTTATAGCCATATATGTTTTATGCATAATATTTCCTTTCATAACAAAAGTTCCATTACCTTAGCTTCTCTCTTTCTTTTTTCCTAATAATTGCAACAAAAATATGAAAGAAAATAGCATAAATTTAAAAAATATAAAAAAGATTTTGCTATGAAGAATTTGAAATTTAAGAAAAAATATATGGTCGATTAATTAATTGTTCATTGGAATTATTTAAGTCCCCTGAAATTGCAATTTTTATTTTGTCAAAAAAGGAAATCTACATCAATTCATACCATTTTGTGAATGACATCCCGGAATGTAATCCTGGATAAGTAATGCGGACTGAGACGAATTTTGTGCAACAGATGAAGTACTAAGTGATGTTGAAGCAGTGGTCGTATGATCACAATATTCTATTTTAGGCTGACCATCATCATACAACGATAATGATCGTTGTAATGAACTTTTTAGCAACTTGTAGTTGACCAAATTAAATTTCTCCTCTGACATTAAATCTTCTTTTAGCGTTGAAAATATGAGAAATGACTTTTTAATCTGAAAGCAAGTGCTAAAGTAATGCGTTAAAAAAACTAAAAAATTTGAACTTTCCTTAAATTTTAAAATATGTTAAATTCATAAACTACAAAAAGTTATTAAAATCAGCATGTTTTAGCAATGGAACAAAAATCTATTGTATAAGATATTATATAGCTAAAGATTTTTTGAAAAGCCTTTGATTGATTTGAAGAAATGACAAAATGATTTTAATTTTACATTGAAAACTCTCTTCTTACCAATGCAATCGTGTTTAACAATTGATCTATTTTAACATATTTGGATAACTTTTGCCCTTATATTATTTTACTATTAATTTTCAAAAAAAACGAAGAGCAAATTTATTGAAATTAAGAAGCAATTAAACAATGGCCCTTTTTTTGGTAACAATAACCTTTCCAAGTTCATCTCAATATTTTTGAATGACTTTTGCACTTTCTTATTTTGTCAGTGAATTATCGAAAAGAAGATTAAAGAAATTTATTAAAAGAAGAAAAAAATTCAACGCAGATGGTTTCGCTCCTTTTTTAAAAAATAATATAAATAATAATAAGAATGGAAAATTTCCAAAGAAAACTGAGCAAAAAATATAGCTTATCAAAAATTATTTCAAATTTAAAAAAATTGATTCGAGCGAATATCTTTTATTTTTTAAGGTTCAATAAAAAGACATCATAAAGGAAGACTTTACTATTTCACACATTCAAATAGCTATTTATCTGTTCCCTGTTCAAATTTCATTTTTTTTAAAAATTCGTTATGGTTCAAAAGAATCCGTTCGCTCATTTTTTTTACAACGTTTTCTAATTCGTTAGTTGGATACTTTACAACGTTTTCTTCTTCCTACTGATAGGAACATTTGTAAAAAAAAGGGAAAAATTTGTAGGAATAAATTAATGGATATTTATGAAACGATTTGAATGCTATTTTTATCTTTCATTACTATAAACTGCTTGTTCATGCTTTTTTTGAATTTTTCTTTCCTTTCCTTTTTTTTCTGAAATTTTAAAATTCTTTTCTTTCTTTTAATTTTTTTAAAAAAAAAGTATTCATTGATTTACTGAAATATTTTCAATTTATCAAAAATCAAAAGGCATTTCACCTCTAATTTCTATAGTGTGTGCTCAAAATTTTGAACGAAAAAGTTTTGAAAATTTAATCTGTTACATAATATTTTTGATAAATTCATATGTTAAATTTCTTTCATCCGATAATTTCCAATCATTTCATTGTTTGTATCAACTAAAATTACATATTTTAAAACATCGAGGAGAGAGAGAGAAAGAAAGGAGAGGGACAGAGAAGGTGAAAGAGAGAATAGAGTTTAAAAATTTTTAAAGCAGTGTAAAACTATTATATAATATATTTTCACTTCAATCCTTCCATTCATCATTGACACATAGATCAAACTACAAGTATAATTTACATTTTGTTTTCTTAAAAGAAGTGAATTTTGATTGCGCGATTTTAAGGATCTCAAATATAATATATATTCAATTGAAATAATTGCTAAAGTGAGAAATAATAGAGAGAAGGACAGGAAAAGGGAATAAAGGACAGTTTTAGAAGGGATTGAAATTGGAATAAAATGGGAAAAAAAAAAGATGAATGAAAAGCTGTGTATTTTGTTTGTCAGTTGTGAATATTTTGTTGCCACTTTAACTAAACCCCAAACAATCTTTTCCTTTGCTCTTTTTTCCATCTTTTCCTTTTTATTGATAGTAAGCATTTTGTTAAAATGTAAAGCTCCCAAAATCTCTTCTTTCACTTTTTTTTGTTGAAACAGGTGTTTATCACTCTTTTCTTAAATGATAATCTTTCTTTTTATTTCTTTTTTTTTTGAAATTAATCCATAAAACAAGGTAGCATGATACAGTAAAAAATAGATGAATTATTTTGAATTTAAATTTCAATTTTAATCTCGTGAAAAATATTTGATGTTTCAAGTTAGACTTTTATTTTATTTTCTGTTAGAAATGATAAAAAAGTATTTTTTCGTTGAATCTAAAGTAAATATTACTTTTTTAAAACTTTTTAAGGAAACAAGTAAAATCAAATTATTAATAGAATTAAGTGTATGCACATTATTTTTGTTGAGATTAAGACAGAAATTTAAATTTAAATTTAATGTACAGGTAATTTTGAGACAAACAAGAAATGATGTGAGAAAATGAAGGAAATAAAATTTATCTTAAAGAAAAGTACGAAAAACTGAAGTAATATACAATGAAAAAAAAATGAAATGTGTATTATCATCTGTC
>JBAMDO010000325.1:0-40492 GCA_037074765.1 Mansonella perstans | reverse complement strand
CTTATCCGGAATGTGCTGCGAATATGATGAATCAAGCGGAATATATAAAACATAGGAAAAAGCACGAGAAACCATTTCTTTATCAGTGCAAACGACCTGGTTGTGGGAAAAGTATTCGCGGAAAATCAACACTTTCTACACACGTGAAAGAAAAACATCAACCTAAATCAACGAAAATTGTCGCAGACATAGAGAAGAATTGAGAAGACATGAGCGTCAGTGTCGCGGATTACACAGTTAGTTTTGCAATTTTGCATTTGTCTGCCTGAAATAGAATTATGAATACTCTTCAAAACATCGAAAACATGATAAGCCAAGTTTTCCTTTAACACTTTTCTTTTCTTAAACTTTTTTTTTTCTTAGTACTTTTGGCAATAGCGTTTAAAAGATTCCCATTCAGACCTAGCGCAACTATATCCACAGTTCGGGCATTCTTCGACAAATGCAGCAGACGACATGCTTCCGGAAATATGCAATAGCTTACGTAATACTTGTTATGTGGTGCATTTGTATGTACTTTTTATTAATAGGAATTGCTTTTACTGGTTATGTTTTAATTTGAGGGCAAATAAGATATTGAGCTCCCGGTATTTACTACTAGTTTAATGACTTCTGTTCTTCATTTAAGGAAATATGTAGTTTGGTAGGTTTGGGGGGAGATTTAGTATTTGTAGAAATACTTTGAAGTTTTTTCATTCTATTCATTTTATTTTACCTTGGTTATTAGTAATTTTGGTTCTTTTTCGTTTATTTTTTTTTGCATTTTGCTGGATCTAGTTCCTTACTTTATTGTCATATGGATTATGATAAGATTCATTTTTTCCTAGATCTTTAATGAAGGATGGGTTTGATTTTTTTTATTATATAATAATTTTGTTTAGTTTATTTTTTCTTTCAGATTAATTGATATTAACTGATTATTTTAATATTAAGTTCTGCATTTGCTTTAGTAATTCTTGTTTTTTTTACCGGTTATCGCTCTATTTTGGATAATGTATTACATTTTTTGTGATAACTTTTGTTTGATCTTTTTTTGATATACTTGAGTGAGGCCATATATTTGGTTTTTTTTTGATTGACTTGAGTGGGCACTACACTAAAAGCGAAACATAACGAAAATTATATCTTTAAAACAAGCTGCTCTTCAAGTCATTTGAATTGTTTTACTTGCCATGTCGTTCGATAAGGAATTCCTTGTATTTGTGTTTAGCTTTTCAAAACAAAACTCAGGAACCTTTCTCATGATTTATGTGATTTTTTAACCTCATTATAAATTTCGATTTTCAAGCGTTTAATTTCTTCATTAATAATAATGTAGGTTAAGGATGTAGGTCAGGTTACTTGAAGTAAACAATTTATAAACCACTCATGAAATGACCTTGTAAATGATGAAAAGTGGCATTTTAAATTGATAACTAAGGAATATATCTTAACAAACTGTGCAAAAGAAAGAAAAGACGCCAAAGAGTGATAATGTAAGGCGAACAGACAACTTATAACAGCTTTTTATTTTAAATGAGAAATTTCATAATTCTTATGAACAGAATTTTGAAGCTGAAAAAAATGAAGCTTTGTCAGATTAATTTCATGATTCTTTTCCGTTTGATGCGACAGTGTTAACTGACTAATATCCGAATGAAATGGAGTGGGTAATTCAGCTGTCTTTTCAGTTAAAAAGGCGTATAGTTGACACACATTTGTCCAAATGCCACGGATGGAACTTCCCTAGATGGATGTGTTTTTGAGGTATTCCAACTGTAACAATTAGTTATTACCTTCTAACATATATTCATAGCAGAAAAATTTTCCCAGTACGAAAGAGAATTTCAATTTAAGCTAAAACAGTTTTTGGAAGGATGGAGCAAAATTTAAATGTTTGTGACAAATAGAATGGTAACTTGCATAAATGATACCAATGATTAGTTGGTATTAAACGTCAGCAGTTGAATGGAATTTTAATCTTAACGGTATAGAATAAGTTTGTGTTTTTTAATCCAGTACTTTTTTTTAATCCATATTTCGGTCTTTAATTTTGGTGACATTGAATATTTGAAAATGACAAACACTAGCTTATTCCTGACATTTCTCATTCATTGCTAGAATTTTAATCACATTTTCAAATGATCACATTTCAATTCCATCGCTCACCTTGTATTTGCAGTTTGCTTTTCATGCTCTCATTTTTAATTTTGGTAATTATTTTTTTCGAAATTGATAGCGAAAATAAAAAACTTCACAGGCCAGCAGAAATTTTGCTTTACGAAAGCTATACATAGATTCCAAATTCCCTTATCGAAAGACACGGTAAATGCTTGAACTAATAAAATTCAAATGCCAGCATGTTACGATAATATAAATTTTGTCACGAATAAGCCAGTGTGTTTGTCATTTTCAAATAATCAACGTCACCAAAATTAAAAATCAAAAATTTTTTACAGCAAATGCAAATCATATGGCACCCATACTGGATTAAAAAACACAAACTAATTCAATACCGTACAGATTAAAATTTCATTCAGCTGCTGATGTTTGATGCCAACTATTCATTGGTATCATTTATTATCATCCTATTTGTCACAAACATTTAAATTTTGCTCCATCCTTCCAAAAACTGTTTTAGCTTGAATTGAAATTCTCTCTCGTACTGGGAAAACCTTTCTGCTATGAATATATGTTAGAAGGTAATAACAGTTATAGTTGGAATACCTCAAAAACACATCCATTCAGCGAAGTTCCATCCGTGGCATTTGGCCAAATGTATGCCAACTTTACATCAGAAATGCCTGAAAAATGTTCCCAAAAATCAAAAACTATACTTAGATGATAATTACAAGGATCTCGTTTTTTTCCAATGGTTTGAGCATCGAAACCGACGACTCTAGCTGAATTTCCTTCATAGTCCAAAAGCGCAAACTTTGAATTTATGAATAGGGAAATGAGACAAAATGTGGGAAATAATCCGATTGTGAAATCACATTAAAAGTTATTTCAACCTTTGGTCGTTTAATTCCGACAAATCGAAATAAAAACCTTCCATTCGAGAATTCCGGACATTGCAAAAATTCGCATTGTTCTTCGCTACATCGATGGCATATATCATTTGGTTCAGCATTTTCCTTTGCATCGCTTCAGCTCGGAAGAAATCCTCCTCGACACCTAGGCCCGACAATGATGGCATTAATTCTAATTCACAAAATGCCGTGCCTATTTATCTTCGCCAACTTGCTGCCTCAGACACCTCATACCAAGATGCAATGGTAATTCAACCGAATCACATAAGCGATAATCTCTTCTCAGATGACTATAATGTCCTCGATCACATGCATTTGGAGTCAATTCTTGGCTCAGATACAGGTGCATATAACAATGAATGGAGAAATATTGATGAAGAACCGCTAGAAACGAGTGATGACATTGATTTCATCCGGAAAATTGTCGAGGATAACAATTCACTACTAAGTGATCCTGAAACAGCTGCTCTCTCCAGAGAAACTGTCGACAATTTCGATTTATCACTATTTGATCCAGACAGAAATGCACATGACAGTGGATGGAGAAATACTGTTGGCGAATTACCGGGAACAAGTGGTAAAGAACTGCGTAATTACTTTTCGTTCAGTACTTTAGAATTGTTTAATTTGACTTATTTGTTTAAAATTAAGAGTGCAGACCATAAAAAATCGAAAGCAGAAACTGATCTATTTGACACTTATTTGTTGTGGAAGATTATTCCATTAAAAACAACACTAAGGCCAACTTTTAATTTCCAGTACTCGAGAGGAAAAGTAAATAGCTTTCCTCCCCAATTTGGTAGGTTTAATATATGACACTGAGATTCTTATGATCAACTTTTAGATTGCTTCGATAAGTTAGCAGACGAAGTAATAGAATGTTAACTGAAAAAAATATACAAAAGTGTGTTCAGATGAGAAAAGGTACAATGCGAGTATGAAGAAAAAAGAGGAAAAGAAGTCATTTGAATGCAAACATTGTGGCGATTTTTTTTCAAGTAAGCATCACAGGAAAGACATGAACAAAAGTGTCGCGGAGTAAATAGTAAGTTTTGCAGTTTTATATTTGTCCCCTGAAATATAATGCACTTGAAATGCTCTGCAAAGCATCAGTGGAATATCAATAAAAAATTCAATTTATGCTACGACATTTTTCCATCCTCCATAGAGAGTCACTATTGATATCGTAATAACCAATGAATTTAAAAAGGATTTTTCAAAAAAGATTTAAATTTGATGTTTTTATGCGAATAAATAACTTCGAGAAAACGAGCAATGAAATGAACTGATCACAACATATATCATAAAGATAAATTTCACATTTTTTCAGATAGATATGACTGTGAATATCAAGGATGTACTGCGAGTATGACAAAGAGAAGTGAATATTTGAAACACAAGAAAGGGCATAAGAAACCATTTCGTTATGAATGCAAAATACCCGGCTGTGGGCGAATATTCAATAGTTCACAAGGACTTGGTAGACACAAGAAAAAACATCAATTTAAATTTCAGTGCAGAAATTGTTCCAAAAATTTCACACAAAAACATAGCTTGGTAAGACACCAGCATATGATTCACGGGACACCTTGTTAGTTTTGCAAATTTACATTTGTCTGCCTGAAATAGAATGAACATTTTCCAACATTCGTAAAGGAGTTGCTTGTCACTTGCTTTGTAAATAATGCCAATGATAGTAGTTATTGGTATCCTAATACTCTATGAATTTAAATGATTTCTTTTTTCTTAAAAAGGTTCATTTAAAGGCTTCGTTGCTCATATTGGATTACGTAAGGTTGAAAAAGCACGCAATAAAATATAGGAAATGCGTGAATTATAAATATAAGCGTCATATCAGAAGTTTTTCAGATAAGCAGTATGATTGTCCTTATCCTAGATGTGCTGCGAATATGATGAATAGAACGGAATATATAGAACATAGGAAAAAGCACAAGAAACCATTTCTTTATCAGTGCAAACGACCTGGTTGTGGGAAAGTATTCGCTGAAAAATCAACATTTTCTACACACGTGAAGGAAAAACATCAACCTAAATCAACGAAAATTGTCGCAGACATAGAGAAGAATTGAGAAGACATGAGCGTCAGTGTCGCGGATTACACAGTTAGTTTTGCAATTTTGCATTTGTCTACCTGAAATAGGATGATAATAAACAGCGAAAACATGATAAGCCAAGTTTTCCTTTGACACTTTTCTTTTCTTAAGGTTCTTTTTTCTTCAGTACTTTTGGCAATAGCGTTTAAAAAATTTCCATTCAGACCTAGCGCAATTAGATCCACAGTTCGGGCATTCCTCGACAAATGCAGCAGGTGAAGATGCTTCCGGAAATATGCAGTAGCTTACGTAATACTTGTTATGTGGTGTATGTACTTTTTATTAATAGGGATTGCTTTTACTGGTTATGTGTTAATTTGAGGACAAATAAGATATTGAGCTCCCGGTATTTACTACTAGTTTAATGACTTCTGTTCTTCATTTAAGGAAATGTGTAGTTTGGTAGGTCTGGGAGATTTAGTATTTGTAGAAATACTTTGAAGTTTTTTCATTCTATTCATTTTATTTTACCTTGGTTATTAGTAATTTTGGTTGTTTTTCGTTTATTTTTTTTTTGCATTTTGCTGGGTCTAATTCTTTACTTTATTGTCATACGGATTATGATTAGATTCATTTTTTCCTAGATCTTGTCGTTCGATAAGGAATTCCATGTCGTTCGATAAGGAATTCCATGTCGGTCGATAAGGAATTCCTTGTATTTGTGTTTAGCTTTTCAAAACAAAGCTCAGGAATCTTTCTTATGATTTATGTGATTTTTTAACTTCATTATAAATTTCGATTTTCAGGCGTTTAATTTCTTCATTAATAATAATGTAGGTTAAGGATGTAGGTCAGGTTACTTGAAGTAAACAATTTATAAACCGCTCATGAAATGACCTTGTAAATGATGAAAAGTGGCATTTTAAATTGATAACTAAGGAATATATCTTAACAAACTGTGCAAAAGAAAGAAAAGACGCCAAAGAAAGATAATGTAAGGCGAACAGACAACTTATAACAGCTTTTTTATTTTAAATGAGAAATTTCATAATTCTTATGAACAGAATTTTGAAGCTGAAAAAAATGAAGCGTTTGTCAGATTAATTTCATGATTCTTTTCCGTTTGATGCGACAGTGTTAACTGACTAATATCCGAATGAAATGAAGTAATTTAATAATTTTCTAAGTTAAAGTTTTCAAACTACCTAGCTTTTTATCAACAAGCTGCTAAAATTGTTCTATGGAGCCATCGCTATCTAAGTCGCATTACTCCCTTTCATTCTACATCTTTACATAGGTTTTTTAACCTATTTTCTTACTACCAAATGACAAGATTTCTCCAAAAGCTTTTTCTAGCCTTTTGTAATATTTTTTAGGGTTTATTGATTATTTTGCTGTTTTTGCTTTTCTTTGTATGTTAAACTACTAATTATGTGTTTTGAATTAGTTTATAATCTTAAAAAATCACGGTTGACATACATGTATTAACTGGAATTTTCAATTTCTTTTTTGCTATGAAAAAAAAAAATTTACCTAAATTCGGCAGATTTCTTTTTAGTAAATAAACATTCAATTTGTGAAAAAAGCGTTTTAAATTTGTTTACACTGTACATTGTTGCAAAATGCGTTGTTTGCACTGAAATGTAATGAAGAAAATAATACTAAAATTAATAATAATAAATATTAATAAAAAACAATAATTATAATACTGATAATAATAATAATAACAAAAGTAATGGCAGATAAGAGGTTTTGATAATAATAATAGTCAGTAAACGATGCTGATAATAATAGTATTTGACAAATGATGCTGATGATAATAATAAATGATATCACGGTGTACTACCGAACAATGGATAATACAACAATGGATATTTGTAATACTATTATGGTTATATTCCATTTCCTTCCGTTTCATTTATTTCAAATATCAACATTGTCATACCATCATCGTCAATATCAACATCAGCATCATCATAACATAAAGAAAACTTTTGCTAGTAAATCATTCGAGCGGAAGTGAATTAATGCTGCAATTCAATTCTGGTTTATATAGCAAATACTGGTTGAAGCAATTTATTTTTTCCATTATTTTTCAGTTTAGCTGATTATTTTGCAAATGTAAATTTTTTTGAAATTTTTGAATACCACCATTTTTACTTTGCATTTTTAAAAGTTGTTTGCAAAAGTTCTCGCTGATTAATTTTTATTATTATCATTTTTCACCATATTATTATTGTTAGTTATTATTGTCGATCACAATTTATTTGTTTTATTGTTATTTGTCATCATTATTATTACAGTTATTACTTTCATTATTGTTATTGCAGTTGTTATTTTTATTATTATCATAGTTATTATCTATAGCAACTGTAATAGTTATCTTTATTAATCAGACGTTATTGTTATTACCAAAAAATCATTCAGATTATGGTAAGCATGTGAACATTATGTGCACGAATTATGACGGGTATTTCAAAGTGGTTTGAAATTCCTAGCATCATATTTGAATTCCTACATTTCCATACTAATTATAATTAAATAATTGGAAATTCATTGTCAGTTTTAACCAAATTATATTTATAAGCAAACATTATTTTCGTATTTCTATAAATAATTTGATTTCTCGCCTGCTCATATAGATGTAAACTTTTGTAGTAATGGAATCAGTCGATTTCTGGAAAATTCATATAAAATAAAATTTCATTTCTATATTAGTTTTAAAATGACACACAATTACTATTAGCAATCTAACAGTTATGATAGACAAACCGATATTTGATGTATTCAGTGTATTGATTGTCCCGTACTAAAAACTCAATTATTCATAAATTTAAGAATTTCCTAAACAGCAAAAAAAGACGCCGGTGCCGAGCAAGAACGTCATGTTACGACCATTAACTTGAGCTTAAATACAAATGTGTCATCATATGATTTAAATTCTTAAATTTCTAATTTTTAAATTTTAAATTCGATACTTCACAATTTTGGATTCTTCCCATATGTGGTAAAAAAGTGTTAAGAAATCTGTTGTTTAGCTTATCTGCCTGTGACTTGATAGATATTGCGATGATAACGATTACCAGTGGCCAAATAATTAGATTTCTTACCTCATTCATATTATTAATATTTGAAGCTATTAAAAAATTTTGACAATGTAATCATTTCATTCAGTTGCTATTTAATTATTTGAATATTTTCATCAATTCATTCTTATTATTTAATTGTTGCAATCAGCTGATATTTTACAATGAAGCATTCAGTATTTTCAAAAACGTATGACTAATCTTTTGACAGCTTATCATTACAAATTCTGAAATATTTTATTTTTAATATTGATAGCAATAGCAAATGAAGCATGAATTTTTCTTCAATGATAATATCGGCTTAATTAATGTTATTAAAAACTTAATAAATGTTATTAAAATTATTCAATTATTTGCTATTGATTAAGCTTAGCCGTGTAACCAGAATAAAAAAATATAAAGTATAGCCAATTATGCAACATTGTTACCTAATTTCAATATCATCCATTTCATAGGGTTATTGATTTCATATGAATAATGCTTGTAAAATACGTTCACAAATCAATTGCCGAAATAAATAATAAAATAATTACAAATTCAAATTTAGCATTGATTTCCTGATTTCACTTTTCCAATCATCCGTTCCCTTTCTTCACTTGCCCTTTTTGTATTGTCCATTTCCTAAAATTTCACCAAAATGTTTTGCTTGAAATGACCGAATTTCAATCTATTTCAAGCAAAACTAATCGATCTCATATAGTATTTTCCATTCATTTATCAAATCACAATAATCCATTCATCTATTCATCCGCAACCTTTTTTGCCTGTTCTTTTCCAATACTAATCAATTTATTTGGTAATAATTAGTTTTTTTTTTCCAATTTTAAATTAAAATTGAATTAATTAAAAGTATTATCAATGATATTCCCTCTACTCCTTATTATTACGGTTACCATAGTGTTTTTATTACTTTGTTTAATAATTCTGGATTTTGAAATCAATTGAAACATAAATTAAACTGATGCATTGATGTGATTCTGCAAAATTCAAAAAAAGTTTTGCAGTTATTTTTTTTAGTATTGAATAAATAATTTTGTTTGTATATATTGCTTACATATAAATAAGCATACGATGATTGTGGAGATTGAAAATACACTGTTATTATTTATTGTCAGCACAGTTTGTTAATTTGTAGCATAACTTTTTGTAATAATTGGTTTTTTCGTGAAGTATTACAATCAGCGGAATTTAAGTAACAAAAATTTTTTTGTTCGCTTACTTCCTGTTTGTTCAAAATTGAATTTTTTTCAATTTTTAACAATTATTTAATGTTTTCTCAAAGTTTATTTTATTAAAACTCTTCAACTGTAAAATGTAAAAATTTCAAAAAAAATTATGCTACAAAATATATATGGAAAGATGGAAACGAAAATTTATTGATGATAAAGAAGGAAAAATGAATGGTTCAATATAATTTAGGGATTTGCTTTTTTTTTTCAGGATAATTCAAATTTGTATATGGTGCTTGGATTTATTGGTGGTGGTGAAATGTTTTCACATTTACGACGAATTGGTCGTTTCAGTGAGCCACATTCCCGCTTTTATGCGGCACAAATTGTACTCTCATTCGAATATCTTCATTCCCTGGACCTTATTTATCGAGATCTCAAACCTGAGAATCTCCTTATTGATAATACGGGATATATCAAGGTCTAATATTATTATAACTAATATGATTGCATTATTGTGACATAAACGAATTGTTCAAAAGTTTAATTTTTGTAAAACAAAGGAACAAAATTTTGAAATCATAAAATAGAAATGGTGAATTTATAAATTTCACCTTTCAAAACTGATTGGTAAATTTCGCTTCCATTTCCTACAAAGAGATTCTTACTCTTTGTTTAACTTAAAATGAAGGAGAAATATTAAATCCTGGAATGGTGAAATTAGTAAAATTTGGAAATTTTCCGAATATTGAAACTCTACAGGTGTTGCAGCAAACCTTTCTTATTTAATGATATTGATTTCTTAAGTGCAATTAAATTAATGGAATATTTAATGTAAATAGTTCATCCAATGGTCAAAAATACTGACAGTATCAGTAATGTTGCAAAAAAATCATAAAATTTAAAAGGAAAGTATTATTTGAGACATAAATTTCAATATGAGAAGGCAAACTATTTGTATAATTATGACTTTGTTAAAACTTTTTATAAATTAAGGAAAGTTTTGAAATTTTTTGCATTTTTATAATTGATTAGTTCGTTTTTCATTTTATAGATTACCGATTTTGGTTTTGCAAAACGTGTTAAGGGACGAACGTGGACACTGTGCGGAACGCCGGAATATCTTGCACCGGAAATTATATTAAGCAAAGTAATAAAAAAATAAATAAATAAAATGAAAAAACGTAGAAAACTTCAGACCTTTTTCCAACTTTTTAATTTCTTTGACTTTTAATTATTCATTTTTGAAAATTATGTTATTCTTTTAACTTGAAAGATGCGGAAGGAAAAGCATTAATTTGAGCGAGAAATTTGAATAATACTTTTCGGAACATTCATTTAAAAAATTTCATTAATTAATTTGAACACTAAATGAATGAAAAATAAATTAACAAATCAAGATATATCAAAAATTTGTAGCTATTTAATTTTTGTTATTCTTAGGGTTATAATAAAGCAGTCGATTGGTGGGCATTAGGAGTGCTCATTTACGAAATGGCCGCTGGTTATCCGCCATTTTTTGCTGATCAACCGATACAAATTTATGAGAAAATTGTTTCCGGAAAAGTAATTTTTAGGATTATCTTCGTTAAAAACATTTTTCACTGTTCCAGAAACATTTAATTCATATATGAAAATGTACTAATCTATCTTTCAAATTAATTATTCATAATTTGGATTATTTTTAATTTCAGCACTAATTTTCTTTGAAAAGCAGGTGTTATACTTATTTCGTTTTAAATTTTAAAAGAAAAAAAGATTTACTTTTTTCCTCTTGAATATCCCAATTAAATATTGGAAGTATAACAGATGAAGTATAACATTAGGGAATAAATCCACAGAAGTATATATATGTATATTATACTATTTGAATTATTATATGAATTACCTATATATATTATTTGAATTATTATATGTGAATTACCCGTTAACTAACCGTTATTTTTGAGAATAACTAATGAATGCATATTTGACAAAAAAAAAAAAATGCAACAATAAAATTTGTTTGTATTTTTCTTCCAGAAAAAAAATTAGAAGAAACTGTGATTTTTAGGTGAAATTTCCGTCGTATTTTTCCAATGAACTTAAAGATTTATTGAAGAATTTGTTACAAGTTGATTTAACGAAGAGATATGGCAATCTAAAAAATGGCGTTGCCGATATCAAAAATCACAAATGGTTTAATTCAACAGATTGGATTGCTATTTATCAGAAAAAGGTTAAAATTTAAATTCACTCTTTTATAGATAAGATTTAAGAATTTTTAATTTTACATTTTTGCATCCATAGATAAGTTCTGCATTTTAGATAGCAAAAAAAAGTGCCTCATACGTTATAAATGTATTAAGCTTAGATGATTATTTCAATCATTATATATCAGTAACTCAAAATGAAACGACTCTGTTAAAGAAGTTGTGCAATAATGTGAATTTTACAACTTCTGCAGATTTTCAAATTATTTGAAATTAAACAATTTAAATTAAAAGGGCAAAAAAGATTTCTTTAATTTGTTTCTTTTGTTAAATTTTTTAAAATAATATTTTAAAAACTTTTTTCAAATATGCTTTGTAGAAAAAAAGGAACCTATTTTTTTTCAGATAGATGCACCATTTTTACCAAAATGTCGTGGTGCTGGTGATCCATCTAATTTTGATGACTATGAAGAAGAAACATTGCGAATTTCGAGTACCGAAAAATGTGCAAAAGAATTCGCCGATTTTTAGCGAGTAATTTTACAGATATGTAAAGAGACAAAAAAGTAGAAGAGAAAAGATTTGATAAGGAAAGTGTTTTTATTGATTGATAATTAATGAAGAAGACGAAAAATAGCATAATATCATTTGTTCATCGTATTTTCTCTCTCTCTCTCTGTTTTCTTTTTCATAAAAATTTCATTTGTTGTGAATCATTTGAAATATTGTTTTATACGGTATGAATATAATGATCAATTTACATCAATTTTCCAATCAATCAATTGACTAATAAATCAATCAGACATTCAATCAATCAATTAAAATTTGTATTGATTGCTTGGACTATTATGGACGACAATGTATTTTAGATGGATGATATATATACATTTGACAGAATTGATATTTATCTTCAATTCATTATATTGTATAATAATTTATGATTAGGAAAAAAATAAAAATTAAATAAAAAGCCACTGAATTGGAAATTTCCAAAATGTAAATTTTGTCATATTACTGGTTAAACTTTTTTATGTAACGAATATTATCACGCTTTTTGATTAAATTAATTAAAAATTTTAATCTTTTTTACGGATTAATTGATTCAATGCAGGATATTTCATTTTTTTCTTTCTGCTTTTTCTTTATGCCTCTCTCTCTATATATACATATATATCTTTTCTGTTTATCTATTCACTTTTCTTTCTTTTTGTTTTTTATTTTTAAATTTTATGAAATTGAAATTATAACTAAAAATGATTAGGAAGAAATATATGAAAAGATGAAACATCTTTTAGAAGCGAAAAAAGGGAAAACGAAAAAGTATAAAATAATAAAAATAACTCAGAATGTAACCTGAAAAAGCTCAAAATGGAAGCTGAAAGAAAAATGCAGGATATTCCTCGTTTCAGCTCAGAATGTAATTTGAAAAATTCCGTTTTTTTAGCTAAAGCTTAAAATGTTATTTTTTGCAAAAAGAAGAAATAAAAAATCAAATAGATTTCTAGTTTCAATATTATAAAATTAAGAACTGGTTACTTTTCAATTTTTTTAGCTTTAAATAAATTTCAAATACGTTGAAAGTCCGGCATTCCAGTCCATTCCTGAATCTTTCTTTCTATCAGACCTTTTTGCTTTTTTCTTTTGTGTACCATAAATTAGATGAAAAGGCAAAGGAGCATAATTTGATTGATATTACTTTTCTAGTTGTTTCATTAATGACAGTATTAATGATAGATTGCGATGTCGTTATCATTGCAATCATTATGATTACTATTATTATTTTTTTTATTATTAATTATTATTATTATTTGTAAAGTTTTTTTTTTTTTTGGAAGTTTTTGAGATAAAAGATAAAATGGACCAATCTAATGTTTATTTTTGTTCATGTTGATGATAGCGATTTTTCGTTTATTTTAATGAAAAATTGAGTATATATTAACAATTCAGAATAATGATACCATTAGAAACGAAATTTTTTCAAATTTTACATGGCAGTAATAGTATGTTACGCTTAATTTGGTAATTATCTTAGCTTAATCCAGAATGTTCGGTTTATGAAAAATGACAGAATATGTTAATATGTACTCAAATCACAAATAAGCATAAATAACTTGGAAGTAATGCTTTGAACTTTAAACGTTACCTATAAGCAATCGATTCAAATTCATCTAATCGATTACAAGAATTTTTGAAAAAATCCGAGGATCTGAGAACGATGTAATTAAGGCCTAATCGTACAAAATTTGTCTTATTGGTGAAATGTCGAAATTGATAGTGAAATTAAAAAATCTCACAAGCCAGGAGAAATCTTGATTTCCAAAAGCTAAACATAAATTCAAAAATTCCTCATCGAACAACATGGCAAATGCTTGAACTAATATAATTCAATGCCAGCATGTTTCGATAATATAAATTTTGTCATGTTTCGGTGTGCAGTGTATTGAGTCGGCAATCTCTTATAATTTAAAGCTGATGAGAACATTTTAATCAGTTAACATAAAGTTGGTGATTTCAATTATTCATCTGAAGATTTCAATTATTTTAAGCCAGATTTTGTGTTAACGGTTTTGAAAAGTAGTAGTTAGTTGGTGGTAAAAATGAGAGCATGGAAATTTAGCCGTAAATAAAGATGAACAATTGAAACTTGACCATTTGAATATGATTAAATTCTAGCAATGCTTGGACATAAATGTCAGGAATAAGCGTCATTTTCAAATAAGCAACATTATCAAAACCAAAAATTGAAAATTTTTTGCACGATATGCAAATCATATAGCACCTATACGGATTAAAAAACACAGACCGTACAGATTAAAATTTCATTCAATTGCTAATGCCAACTATTCATTGATATCGTTTTATGCAAATTACCATCCTGTGTGTACAAACATTTAAATTTTGCTCCATCCTTCCAAAAACTGTTTTAGCTTAAATTGAAATTCTCTCTCGTATTGGGAAAATCTTTCTGCTATGAATATATGTTAGAAGGTAATAACTAATTGTTATAGTTGGAATACCTCAAAAACACATCCATCCAACGAAGTTCCATCCGTGGCATTTGGCCAAATGTATGTCAACTTCACATCAGAAATGCCTGAAAAATGTTCCCAAAAATCAAAAACTATACTCAGATGATAATTGCTAGGATCTCGTTTTTCCAATGGTTTGAGCATCGAAACCGATGACTCTAGCTGAATTTCCTTCACAGTCCAAAAGCGCAAACTTTGAATTTATGAATAGAGAAATGAGACAAAATGTGGGAAATAATCCGATTAAAAGTTATTTCAACCTTTGGTCGTTTAATTCCGACAAATCGAAATAAAAACCTTCCATTCGAGAATTCCGGACATTGCAAAAATTCGCATTGTTCTTCGCTACATCGATGGCATATATCATTTGGTTCAGCATTTTCCTTTGCATCGCTTCAGCTCGGAAGAAATCCTCCTCGACACCTAGGCCCGACAATGATGGCATTAATTCTAATTCACAAAATGCCGTGCCTATTTATCTTCGCCAACTTGCTGCCTCAGACACCTCATACCAAGATGCAATGGTAATTCAACCGAATCACATAAGCGATAATCTCTTCTCAGATGACTATAATGTCCTCGATCACATGCATTTGGAGTCAATTCTTGGCTCAGATACAGGTGCATATAACAATGAATGGAGAAATATTGATGAAGAACCGCTAGAAACGAGTGATGACATTGATTTCATCCGGAAAATTGTCGAGGATAACAATTCACTACTAAGTGATCCTGAAACAGCTGCTCTCTCCAGAGAAACTGTCGACAATTTCGATTTATCACTATTTGATCCAGACAGAAATGCACATGACAGTGGATGGAGAAATACTGTTGGCGAATTACCGGGAACAAGTGGTAAAGAACTGCGTAATTACTTTTCGTTCATACTTTAAATTGTTTAATTTGACTTATTTGTTTAAAATTAAGAGTGCAGACCATAAAAAATCGAAAGCAGAAACTGATCTATTTGACACTTATTTGTTGTGGAAGATTATTCCATTAAAAACAACACTAAGGCCAACTTTTAATTTCCAGTACTCGAGAGGAAAAGTAAATAACTTTCCTCCCCAATTTGGTAGGTTTAGTATATGACACTGAGATTCTTATGATCAACTTTTAGATTGCTTCCATAAGTTAGCAGACGAAGTAATAGAATGTTAACTGAAAAAAATATACAAAAGTGTGTTCAGATGAGAAAAGGTACAATGCGAGTATGAAGAAAAAAGAGGAAAAGAAGTCATTTGAATGCAAACATTGTGGCGATTTTTTTTCAAGTAAGCGATCACAGGAAAGACATGAACAAAAGTGTCGCGGAGTAAATAGTAAGTTTTGCAGTTTTATATTTGTCCCCTGAAATATAATGCACTTGAAATGCTCTGCAAAGCATCAGTGGAATATCAATAAAAAATTCAATTTATGCTACGACATTTTTCCATCCTCCATAGAGACTATTGATATCGTAATAACCAATGAATTTAAAAAGGATTTTTTCAAAAAAGATTTAAATTTGATGTTTTTATTCGAGAAAACGAGCAATGAAATGAACTGATCACAACATATATCATAAAGATAAATTTCATGTCAGAGTTTTTCAGATAGCTATGACTGTGAATATCAAGGATGTACTGTGAGTATGACAAAGAAAAGTGAATATTTGAAACACAAGAAAGGGCATAAGAAACCATTTCGTTATGAATGCAAAATACCCGGCTGTGGGCGAATATTCAATAGTTCACAAGGACTTGATAGACACAAGAAAAAACATCAGTTTAAATTTCAGTGCAGAAATTGTTCCAGAAATTTCACACAAAAAGATAACTTGAGACAACACCAGCATACGAGTCACGGGACACCTTGTTAGTTTTGCAAATTTACATTTGTCTGCCTGAAATAGAATGAACATTTTTTAACCTTCGTAAAAGGGTTGCTTGTCACTTGCTTTGTAAATAATGCGAATGATAATAGTTATTGGTATCCTAATCTCTATGAATTTAAATGGTTTCTTTTTTCTTAAAAAGGTTCATTTAAAAACTTCGTTGCTCATATTGGATTATGTTAGGTTGAAAAAACAGGCAACAAATATAGAAATGACTCATCAATGTGTGAACTATGAATATAAACGTCATATCAGAAGTTTTTCAGATAAGCAATATAACTGTTCTTATCCGGAATGTGCTGCGAATATGATGAATCAAGCGGAATATATAAAACATAGGAAAAAGCACGAGAAACCATTTCTTTATCAGTGCAAACGACCTGGTTGTGGGAAAAATTCACTGCACAATCATCACTTTCTACACACGTGAAAGAAAAACATCAACCTAAATCAACGAAAATTGTCGCAGACATAGAGAAGAATTGAGAAGACATAAGCGTCAGTGTCGCGGATTACACAGTTAGTTTTGCAATTTTGCATTTGTCTGCCTGAAATAGATTATGATACTCTTCAAAACATCGAAAACATGATAAGCCAAGTTTTCCTTTAACACTTTTCTTTTCTTAAACTTTTTTTTTTCTTTAGTACTTTTGGCAATAGCGTTTAAAAGATTCCCATTCAGACCTAGCGCAACTATATCCACATTCGGGCATTCTTCGACAAATGCAGCAGACGACATGCTTCCGGAAATATGCAATAGCTTACGTAATACTTGTTATGTGGTGCATTTGTATGTACTTTTTATTAATAGGAATTGCTTTTACTGGTTATGTTTTAATTTGAGGGCAAATAAGATATTGAGCTCCCGGTATTTACTACTAGTTTAATGACTTCTGTTCTTCATTTAAGGAAATATGTAGTTTGGTAGGTTTGGGGGGAGATTTAGTATTTGTAGAAATACTTTGAAGTTTTTTCATTCTATTCATTTTATTTTACCTTGGTTATTAGTAATTTTGGTTCTTTTTCGTTTATTTTTTTTTGCATTTTGCTGGATCTAGTTCCTTACTTATTGTCATATGGATTATGATAAGATTCATTTTTTCCTAGATTTTAATGAAGGATGGGTTTGATTTTTTTTATTATATAATAATTTTGTTTAGTTTATTTTTTCTTTCAGATTAATTGATATTAACTGATTATTTTAATATTAAGTTCTGCATTTGCTTTAGTAATTCTTGTTTTTTTACCGGTTATCGCTCTATTTTGGATAATGTATTACATTTTTTGTGATAACTTTTGTTTGATCTTTTTTTGATATACTTGAGTGAGGCCATATATTTGGTTTTTTTTTTGATTGACTTGAGTGGGCACTACACTAAAAGCGAAACATAACGAAAATTATATCTTTAAAACAAGCTGCTCTTCAAGTCATTTGAATTGTTTTACTTGCCATGTCGTTCGATAAGGAATTCCTTGTATTTGTGTTTAGCTTTTCAAAACAAAACTCAGGAACCTTTCTCATGATTTATGTGATTTTTAACCTCATTATAAATTTCGATTTTCAAGCGTTTAATTTCTTCATTAATAATAATGTAGGTTAAGGATGTAGGTCAGGTTACTTGAAGTAAACAATTTATAAACCACTCATGAAATGACCTTGTAAATGATGAAAAGTGGCATTTTAAATTGATAACTAAGGAATATATCTTAACAAACTGTGCAAAAGAAAGAAAAGACGCCAAAGAGTGATAATGTAAGGCGAACAGACAACTTATACAGCTTTTTATTTTAAATGAGAATTTCATAATTCTTATGAACAGAATTTTGAAGCTGAAAAAAATGAAGCCTTGTCAGATTAATTTCATGATTCTTTTCCGTTTGATGCGACAGTGTTAACTGACTAATATCCGAATGAAATGGAGTGGGTAATTCAGCTGTCTTTTCAGTTAAAAAGGCGTATAGTTGACACACATTTGTCCAAATGCCACGGATGGAACTTCCCTAGATGGATGTGTTTTTGAGGTATTCCAACTATAACAATTAGTTATTACCTTCAAACATATATTCATAGCAGAAAGATTT
Organism: Mansonella perstans; assembly: GCA_037074765.1. Lineage (NCBI taxonomy): Eukaryota > Metazoa > Nematoda > Chromadorea > Rhabditida > Onchocercidae > Mansonella > Mansonella perstans. The sequence goes on along the minus strand of JBAMDO010000325.1, from coordinate 21,993 downwards.
TCCCATACGAGAGAGAATTTCAATTTAAGCTAAAACAGTTTTTGGAAGGATGGAGCAAAATTTAAATGTTTGTGACAAATAGAATGGTAACTTGCATAAATGATACCAATGATTAGTTGGTATTAAACGTCAGCAGTTGAATGGAATTTTAATCTTAACGGTATTGAATAAGTTTGTGTTTTTTAATCCAGTACTTTTTTTTAATCCATATTTCGGTCTTTAATTTTGGTGACATTGAATATTTGAAAATGACAAACACTAGCTTATTCCTGACATTTCTCATTCATTGCTAGAATTTTAATCACATTTTCAAATGATCACATTTCAATTCCATCGCTCACCTGTATTTGCAGTTTGCTTTTCATGCTCTCATTTTTAATTTTGGTATTATTTTTTCGAAATTGATAGCGAAAATAAAAAACTTCACAGGCCAGCAGAAATTTTGCTTTACGAAAGCTATACATAGATTCCAAATTCCCTTATCGAAAGACACGGTAAATGCTTGAACTAATAAAATTCAAATGCCAGCATGTTACGATAATATAAATTTTGTCACGAATAAGCCAGTGTGTTTGTCATTTTCAAATAATCAACGTCACCAAAATTAAAAATCAAAAATTTTTTACAGCAAATGCAAATCATATGGCACCATACTGGATTAAAAAACACAAACTAATTCAATACCGTACAGATTAAAATTTCATTCAGCTGCTGATGTTTGATGCCAACTATTCATTGGTATCATTTATTATCATCCTATTTGTCACAAACATTTAAATTTTGCTCCATCCTTCCAAAAACTGTTTTAGCTTGAATTGAAATTTTCTCTCGTACTGGGAAAACCTTTCTGCTATGAATATATGTTAGAAGGTAATAACAGTTATAGTTGGAATACCTCAAAAACACATCCATTCAGCGAAGTTCCATCCGTGGCATTTGGCCAAATGTATGCCAACTTTACATCAGAAATGCCTGAAAAATGTTCCCAAAAATCAAAAACTATACTTAGATGATAATTACAAGGATCTCGTTTTTTTCCAATGGTTTGAGCATCGAAACCGACGACTCTAGCTGAATTTCCTTCATAGTCCAAAAGCGCAAACTTTGAATTTATGAATAGGGAAATGAGACAAAATGTGGGAAATAATCCGATTGTGAAATCACATTAAAAGTTATTTCAACCTTTGGTCGTTTAATTCCGACAAATCGAAATAAAAACCTTCCATTCGAGAATTCCGGACATTGCAAAAATTCGCATTGGTTCTTCGCTACATCGATGGCATATATCATTTGGTTCAGCATTTTCCTTTGCATCGCTTCAGCTCGGAAGAAATCCTCCTCGACACCTAGGCCCGACAATGATGGCATTAATTCTAATTCACAAAATGCCGTGCCTATTTATCTTCGCCAACTTGCTGCTCAGACACCTCATACCAAGATGCAATGGTAATTCAACCGAATCACATAAGCGATAATCTCTTCTCAGATGACTATAATGTCCTCGATCACATGCATTTGGAGTCAATTCTTGGCTCAGATACAGGTGCATATAACAATGAATGGAGAAATATTGATGAAGAACCGCTAGAAACGAGTGATGACAGTGATTTCATCCGGAAAATTGTCGAGGATAACAATTCACCACTAAGTGATCCTGAAACAGCTGCTCTCTCCAGAGAAACTGTCGACAATTTCGATTTATCACTATTTGATCCAGACAGAAATGCACATGACAGTGGATGGAGAAATACTGTTGGCGAATTACCGGGAACAAGTGGTAAAGAACTGCGTAATTACTTTTCGTTCAATACTTTAAAATTGTTTAATTTGACTTATTCGTTTAAAATTAAGAGTGCAGACCATAAAAAATCGAAAGCAGAAACTGATCTATTTGACACTTATTTGTTGTGGAAGATTATTCCATTAAAAAAACACTAAGGCCAACTTTTAATTTCCAGTACTCGAGAGGAAAAGTAAATAGCTTTCCTCCCCAATTTGGTAGGTTTAATATATGACACTGAGATTCTTATGATCAACTTTTTAGATTGCTTCCATAAGTTAGCAGACGAAGTAATAGAATGTTAACTGAAAAAATATACAAAAGTGTGTTCAGATGAGAAAAGGTACAATGCGAGTATGAAGAAAAAAGAGGAAAAGAAGTCATTTGAATGCAAACATTGTGGCGATTTTTTTTCAAGTAAGCAATCACAGGAAAGACATGAACAAAAGTGTCGCGGAGTAAATAGTAAGTTTTGCAGTTTTATATTTGTCCCCTGAAATATAATGCACTTGAAATGCTCTGCAAAGCATCAGTGGAATATCAATAAAAATTCAATTTATGCTACGACATTTTTCCATCCTCCATAGAGAGTCACTATTGATATCGTAATAACCAATGAATTTAAAAAGGATTTTTTCAAAAAAGATTTAAATTTGATGTTTTTATGCGAATAAATAACTTCGAGAAAACGAGCAATGAAATGAACTGATCACAACGTATATCATAAAGATAAATTTCATGTCAGAGTTTTTCAGATAGATATGACTGTGAATATCAAGGATGTACTGCGAGTATGACAAAGAAGAGTGAATATTTGAAACACAAGAAAGGGCATAAGAAACCATTTCGTTATGAATGCAAAGTATCCGGCTGTGGGCGAATATTCAATAGTTCAAAAGGACTTTGGCAACACAAGAAAAAACATCAGTCTAAATTTCAATTTCACTGCATAATTTGTTCCAAAAATTTCACACTAAAAGATAACTTGAAAAAACACCAGCAGAAAAATCACGGGACACCTTGTTAGTTTTGCAAATTTACATTTATCTGCCTGAAATAGAATGAACATTTTTTAACCTTCGTAAAAGGGTTGCTTGTCACTTGCTTTGTAAATAATGCGAATGATAATAGTTATTGGTATCCTAATCTCTATGAATTTAAATGGTTTCTTTTTTCTTAAAAAGGTTCATTTAAAAGCTTCGTTGCTCATATTGGATTATGTTAGGTTGAAAAAACAGGCAACAAATATAGAAATGACTCATCAATGTGTGAACTATGAATATAAACGTCATATCAGAAGTTTTTCAGATATGCAGTTTGACTGTCCTTATCCTGAATGTGCTGCGAATATGATGAATAGAACGGAATATATAGAACATAGGAAAAAGCACGAGAAACCATTTCTTTATCAGTGCAAACGACCTGGTTGTGGGAAAGTATTCGCTGGAAAATCAACATTTTTCAGACACGTGAAAGAAAAACATCAACCTAAATAAGATATTGAGCACCCGGTAGTTACTACTAGTTCAATGACTTCTGTTCCTCATTTAAGGAAATATATAGTTTGGTAGATCTGGGAGATTTAGTATTTGTAGAAATACTTTGAAGTTTTTTCATTCTAATCATTTTATTTTACCTTGTTTATTGGTAATTCTGGTTGTTTTTCGTTTTTTTGCATTTTGCTGGATCTAATTCTTTACTTTATTGTCATACGGATTATGATAAGATTCATTTTTTCCTAGATCTTGTCGTTCGATAAGGAATTCAATGCCGTTCGTTAAGGAATTCCTTGTATTTGTGTTTAGCTTTTCAAAACAAAGCTCAGGAATCTTTCTCATGATTTATGTGATTTTTTAACTTCATTATAAATTTCGATTTTCAGGCGTTTAATTTCTTCATTAATGATTATGTAGGTTAAGGATGTAGGTCAGGTTACTTGAAGTAAACAATTTATAAACCACTCATGAAATGACCTTGTAAATGATGAAAAGTGGCATTTTAAATTGATAACTAAGGAATATATCTTAACAAACTGTTCAAAAGAAAGAAAAGACGCCAAAGAGTGATAATGTAAGGCGAACAGACAACTTATAACAGCTTTTTATTTTAAATGAGAAATTTCATAATTCTTATGAACAGAATTTTGAAGCTGAAAAAAATGAAGCGCTTGTCAGATTAATTTCATGATTCTTTTCCGTTTGATGCGACAGTGTTAACTGACTAATATCCGAATGAAATGGAGTGGGTAATTCAGCTGTCTTTTCAGTTAAAAAGGCGTATAGTTGACACACATTTGTCCAAATGCCGCGGGTGGAACTTCCCTAGATGGATGTGTTTTTGAGGTATTCCAACTATAACAATTAGTTATTACCTTCAAACATATATTCATAGCAGAAAGATTTTCCCAGTACGAGAGAGAATTTCAATTTAAGCTAAAACAGTTTTTGGAAGGATGGAGCAAAATTTAAATGTTTGTGACAAATAGAATGGTAACTTGCATAAATGATACCAATGATTAGATGGTATTAAACGTCAGCAGTTGAATGGAGTTTTAATCTTAACGGTATTGAATAAGTTTGTGTTTTTTAATCCAGTACTTTTTTTAATCCATATTTCGGTCTTTAATTTTGGTGACATTGAATATTTGAAAATGACAAACACTAGCTTATTCCTGACATTTCTCATTCATTGCTAGAATTTTAATCACATTTTCAAATGATCACATTTCAATTCCATCGCTCACCTTGTATTTGCAGTTTGCTTTTCATGCTCTCATTTTTAATTTTGGTAATTATTTTTTCGAAATTGATAGCGAAAATAAAAAACTTCACAGGCCAGCAGAAATTTTGCTTTACGAAAGCTATACATAGATTCCAAATTCCCTTATCGAAAGACACGGTAAATGCTTGAACTAATAAAATTCAAATGCCAGCATGTTACGATAATATAAATTTTGTCACGAATAAGCCAGTGTGTTTGTCATTTTCAAATAATCAACGTCACCAAAATTAAAAATCAAAAATTTTTACAGCAAATGCAAATCATATGGCACCCATACTGGATTAAAAACACAAACTAATTCAATACCGTACAGATTAAAATTTCATTCACCTGCTGATGTTTGATGCCAACTATTCATTGGTATCATTTATTATCATCCTATTTGTCACAAACATTTAAATTTTGCTCCATCCTTCCAAAAACTGTTTTAGCTTAATTGAAATTCTCTCTCGTACTGGGAAAATCTTTCTGTTATGAATATATGTTAGAAGGTAATAACTAATTGTTATAGTTGGAATACCTCAAAAACACATCCATCTAGGGAAGTTCCATCCGTGGCATTGGACAAATGTATGTCAACTTTGCGCCGGAAATGCCTGAAAAATGTTCCCAAAAATCAAAAACTATACTTAGATGATAATTACAAGGATCTCGTTTTTTTCCAATGGTTTGAGCATCGAAACCGACGACTCTAGCTGAATTTCCTTCACAGTCCAAAAGCGCAAACTTTGAATTTATGAATAGGGAAATGAGACAAAATGTGGGAAATAATCCGATGTGAAATCACATTAAAAGTTATTTCAACCTTTGGTCGTTTAATTCCGACAAATCGAAATAAAAACCTTCCATTCGAGAATTCCGGACATTGCAAAAATTCGCATTGTTCTTTGTTCTTCGCTACATCGATGGCATATATCATTTGGTTCAGCATTTTCCTTTGCATCGCTTCAGCTCGGAAGAAATCCTCCTCGACACCTAGGCCCGACAATGATGGCATTAATTCTAATTCACAAAATGCCGTGCCTATTTATCTTCGCCAACTTGCTGCTCAGACACCTCATACCAAGATGCAATGGTAATTCAACCGAATCACATAAGCGATAATCTCTTCTCAGATGACTATAATGTCCTCGATCACATGCATTTGGAGTCAATTCTTGGCTCAGATACAGGTGCATATAACAATGAATGGAGAAATATTGATGAAGAACCGCTAGAAACGAGTGATGACATTGATTTCATCCGGAAAATTGTCGAGGATAACAATTCACTACTAAGTGATCCTGAAACAGCTGCTCTCTCCAGAGAAACTGTCGACAATTTCGATTTATCACTATTTGATCCAGACAGAAATGCACATGACAGTGGATGGAGAAATACTGTTGGCGAATTACCGGGAACAAGTGGTAAAGAACTGCGTAATTACTTTTCGTTCAATACTTTAAAATTGTTTAATTTGACTTATTGTTTAAAATTAAGAGTGCAGACCATAAAAAATCGAAAGCAGAAACTGATCTATTTGACACTTATTTGTTGTGGAAGATTATTCCATTAAAAACAACACTAAGGCCAACTTTTAATTTCCAGTACTCGAGAGGAAAAGTAAATAGCTTTCCTCCCCAATTTGGTAGGTTTAATATATGACACTGAGATTCTTATGATCAACTTTTAGATTGCTTCCATAAGTTAGCAGACGAAGTAATAGAATGTTAACTGAAAAAAATATACAAAAGTGTGTTCAGATGAGAAAAGGTACAATGCGAGTATGAAGAAAAAAGAGGAAAAGAAGTCATTTGAATGCAAACATTGTGGCGATTTTTTTTCAAGTAAGCGATCACAGGAAAGACATGAACAAAAGTGTCGCGAAGTAAATAGTAAGTTTTGCAGTTTTATATTTGTCCCCTGAAATATAATGCACTTGAAATGCTCTGCAAAGCATCAGTGGAATATCAATAAAAAATTCAATTTATGCTACGACATTTTTCCATCCTCCATAGAGAGTCACTATTGATATCGTAATAACCAATGAATTTAAAAAGGATTTTTTCAAAAAAGATTTAAATTTGATGTTTTTATGCGAATAAATAACTTCGAAAAAACGAGCAATGAAATGAACTGATCACAACGTATATCATAAAGATAAATTTCATGTCAGAGTTTTTCAGATAGATATGACTGTGAATATCAAGGATGTACTGCGAGTATGACAAAGAGAAGTGAATATTTGAAACATAAGAAAGGGCATAAGAAACCATTTCGTTATGAATGCAAAGTACCCGGCTGTGGGCGAATATTCAATGCTTTAAGAGGACTTTGGAAACACAAGAAAAAACATCAGTCTATATTTCAGTGCACAAGCTGTTCCAAAAATTTCACACGAGAACATAACTTGAAACGACACCAGCATACGATTCACGGGATACCTTGTTAGTTTTGCAAATTTACATTTGTCTGCCTGAAATAGAATGAACATTTTTTAACCTTCGTAAAAGGGTTGCTTGTCACTTGCTTTGTAAATAATGCGAATGATAATAGTTATTGGTATCCTAATCTCTATGAATTTAAATGGTTTCTTTTTTCTTAAAAAGGTTCATTTAAAAACTTCGTTGCTCATATTGGATTATGTAAGGTTGAAAAAACAGCAATAAAATATAGGAAATGATTCATCAATGCGTGAATTATAAATATAAGCGTCATATCAGAAGTTTTTCAGATAAGCAGTATGATTGTCCTTATCCTGGATGTGCTGCGAATATGATGAATAGAACGGAATATATAGAACATAGGAAAAAGCACAAGAAACCATTTCTTTATCAGTGCAAACGACCTGGTTGTGGGAAAGTATTCGCTGAAAAATCAACATTTTCTACACACGTGAAGGAAAAACATCAACCTAAATCAACGAAAATTGTCGCAGACATAGAGAAGAATTGAGAAGACATGAGCGTCAGTGTCGCGGATTACACAGTTAGTTTTGCAATTTTGCATTTGTCTACCTGAAATAGGATGATAATAAACAGCGAAAACATGATAAGCCAAGTTTTCCTTTGACACTTTTCTTTTCTTAAGGTTCTTTTTTCTTCAGTACTTTTGGCAATAGCGTTTAAAAATTTCCATTCAGACCTAGCGCAATTAGATCCACAGTTCGGGCATTCCTCGACAAATGCAGCAGGTGAAGATGCTTCCGGAAATATGCAGTAGCTTACGTAATACTTGTTATGTGGTGTATGTACTTTTTATTAATAGGGATTGCTTTTACTGGTTATGTTTTAATTTGAGGACAAATAAGATATTGAGCTCCCGGTATTTACTACTAGTTTAATGACTTCTGTTCTTCATTTAAGGAAATGTGTAGTTTGGTAGGTTGGGGAGATTTAGTATTTGTAGAAATACTTTGAAGTTTTTTTCATTTTATTTTACCTTGGTTATTAGTAATTTTGGTTTTTTTCGTTTATTTTTTTTTGCATTTTGCTGGGTCTAATTCTTTACTTTATTGTCATACGGATTATGATAAGATTCATTTTTTCCTAGATCTTGTCGTTCGATAAGGAATTCCATGTCGTTCGATAAGGAATTCAATGCCGTTCGTTAAGGAATTCCTTGTATTTGTGTTTAGCTTTTCAAAACAAAGCTCAGGAATCTTTCTCATGATTTATGTGATTTTTTAACCTCATTATAAATTTCGATTTTCAGGCGTTTAATTTCTTCATTAATAATAATGTAGGTTAAGGATGTAGGTCAGGTTACTTGAAGTAAACAATTTATAAACCGCTCATGAAATGACCTTGTAAATGATGAAAAGTGGCATTTTAAATTGATAACTAAGGAATATATCTTAACAAACTGTGCAAAAGAAAGAAAAGACGCCAAAGAAAGATAATGTAAGGCGAACAGACAACTTATAACAGCTTTTTATTTTAAATGAGAAATTTCATAATTCTTATGAACAGAATTTTGAAGCTGAAAAAAATGAAGCGCTTGTCAGATTAATTTCATGATTCTTTTCCGTTTCATGCGACAGTGTTAACTGACTAATATCCGAATGAAATGAAGTAATTTAATAATTTTGTAAGTTAAAGTTTTCAAACTACCTAGCTTTTTATCAACAAGCTGCTAAAATTGTTCTATGGAGCCATCGCTATCTAAGTCGCATTACTCCCTTTCATTCTACATCTTTACATAGGTTTTTTAACCTATTTTCTTACTACCAAATGACAAGATTTCTCCAAAAGCTTTTTCTAGTCTTTTGTAATATTTTTTAGGGTTTATTGATTATTTTGCTGTTTTGCTTTTCTTTGTATGTTAAACTACTAATTATGTGTTTTGAATTAGTTTATAATCTTAAAAAATCACGGTTGACATGCATGTATTAACTGGAATTTTCAATTTCTTTTTGCTATGAAATTTTTTGAGATATCAAGTAGTATGATGAATGGGAAACGTGGTTTGGATCATTTAATTGTCGCGAAAACGACGTGGGAATTTGAATTGAATTTTTTGAGATTTTTCTTTTGTTTTTGTTAACTATGGTTTATTTCACTTAATGTGTGCTGATAATTATTATGCTTAAGAATTATAGTGCAAACATCAAATTCAATTCTTAAAATTGCTTATTTATGAAGTGCTAACGACTATATTTGGAACATCGCATTTCCAAATTTAAGTTTACATGTATGTATTAATTGGATAAACAGAAAAAATGAGAATGCACTGTAAATTTTTTAATTTTATCATTCTTTTTACATTAGCAGTTAGATTGGAGTTATGTATTCCAATAAAGTTTTCTTAAATATTTCTCTACTTTTTATTACTTTACCAATTCAGAGACAAACAATGGGAAAATCAATGCAAAAAATTTACCTAAATTCGGCAGATTTCTTTTTAGTAAATAAACATTCAATTTGTGAAAAAAGCGTTTTAAATTTGTTTACACTGTACATTGTTGCAAATGTTGTTTGCACTGAAATGTAATGAAGAAAATAATACTAAAATTAATAATAATAAATATTAATAAAAAACAATAATTATAATACTGATAATAATAATAATAACAAAAGTAATAATAATAATAATAATAATAAATAATAATAATAACAAAGAAAGTTTGGAGGAAGTCAAGTTTGAAAGCCAAATTGAACATTTATTGCAGTTTGAGTTCGATTATTTGTTTCTTTGTCCTGTGGTTTATATATTCCGTTTGATTCATCATAGTTGCAATACACTGAGGATAAGGATAGTCATAATGCTTATCTGAAAAACTCCTGGTATGACATTTACATTTGCAGTTCACACATTGATGGATCATTTTCTACTATTTCTTGCCTGCTTTTTCAACCTCACATAATCCAGTACGAGCAACGAAGTTTTTAAATAAACCTTTTTAAGAAAAAAGAGACCATTTAAATTCATAGATTATTAGGGTAGTAATAACTATTATCAGTGGCATTATTTACAAAACAGGTGACAAGTAATTTCTTATGATGGTTAAAAAAACGTTCATTCTATTTCAGGTAGACAAATGTAAATTTGCAAAATTAACAAAGCGTTCCGTGATACTTATGCTGGTGTTCAATCAAGCTATCTTTCCGTGTGAAGTCTTTGAAACAGCTTTTGCATTGAACTTTTTTATCAAACTGCAAAACTTACTATTACTCCGCGACACTTTTGTTCATGTCTTTCCTGTGATTGCTTACATATAAAAAATCGCAACAATGTTTGCATTCAAAGCGAAATGGCTTCTTGTCCTTCCTTTTGTGTTTTATGTATTCGATTTGTCGGAATTAAACGATCAAAGATTGAAATGGTTTTTAATCTGATTTTATAATCTGATTATTTCCCACATTTTGTCTCATTTCCTTATTCACAAGTTGGCAGTTTGCGCTTTTAGACTGTGAAGGAAATTAAGCTGTAGTCGTCGGTTTCGATGCTCAAACGAGATTCTGGTAATCATCATCTGAGTATAGTTTTTGATTTTTGGGAACATTTTTCAGGCATTTCTGGCGTATAGTTGACATACATTTGGCCAAATGCCACGGATGGAACTTCCCTAGATGGATGTGTTTTTGAGGTATTCCAACTGTAACAATTAGTTATTACCTTCTAACATATATTCATAGCAGAAAAATTTTCCCAGTACGAAAGAGAATTTCAATTTAAGCTAAAACAGTTTTTGGAAGGATGGAGCAAAATTTAAATGTTTGTGACAAATAGGATGATAATAAATGATACCAATGAGTAGTTGGTATTAAATGTCAGCAGTTGAATGAAATTTAATCTTAACGGTATTGAATAAGTTTGTGTTTTTTAATCCAATACGGGTGCTGCATGATTTACATATTTCGATCTTTATTTTTGGTGACATTGAATATTTGAAAATGACAAACACACTAGCTTATTCCTGACATTTCTCATTCATTGCTAGAATTTTAATCACATTTTCAAATGGTCACATTTCAATTCTATCGCTCACTTTGTATTGCAATTTGCTTTTCATGCTCTCATTTTTATCACCAACTCCCGCTTTTTAAAACCGTAAACACAAAAAGTCTGGCTTAACACATTTGAAATCTTCAAATGTGTTAAACAAACTTTATGTTCACCGATTAAAATGCTCCTATGAGGTCCAAATTAGAAAACGTTTCCAATTAGAAGGAGTTCATTTACATTGGAGTCAATTTGATTTATTTTCATTTTGATTTATTTTTATTTTTATTTTGATTTATTTTTATTTTCATTTACATTGGAGTCATTTGGAGTCAATTCTTGGCTCAGATACAGGTGCATATAACAATGAATGGAGAAATATTGATGAAGAACCGCTAGAAACGAGTGATGACATTGATTTCATCCGGAAAATTGTCGAGGATAACAATTCGCCACTAAGTGATCCTGAAACAGCTGCTTTCTCCAGAGAAGCTGTCGACAATTTCGATTTATCACTATTTGATCCAGACAGAAATGCACATGACAGTGGATGGAGAAATACTGTTGGCGAATTACCAGGAACGAGTGGTAAAGAATTGCGTAATTGCTTTTCGTTCAATACTATAAAATTGTTTAATTTGATTTACTTGTTTAAAATTAAGAGTGCAGACCATAAAAAATCGAAAGCAGAAACTGATCTAATTGACACTTATTTGTTGTGGAAGATTATTAAATTAAAAACAACGCTAAGGCCAACTTTTAATTTCCAGTACTCGAGAGGAAAAGTGAATAACATTTCTTTTCCAGTAAATAACTTCTCCCCCCAAGTTGGCAGGTTTAGTATATGACACTGAGATTCTTATGATCAACTTTTAGATTGCTTTAATAAGTTAGCAGACGAAGTAATAGAATGTTAACTGAAAAAAACATACAAAAATGTGTTTCTTCAGATGAGAAAAGGTACAATGCGAGTATGAAGAAAAAAGAGGAAAAGAAGTCATTTGAATGCAAACATTGTGGCGATTTTTTTGCACATAAGCAATCACAGAAAAGGCATGAAAAAACATGTCGTGAAGCAAATAGTAAGTTTTGCAGTTTTATATTTGTCCCCTGAAATATAATGCACGTGAAATGCTCTGCAAAGCATCAGTGGAATACCAATAAAAAATTCAATTTATGCTACGACATTTTTCCATCCTCCATTGAGAGACACTATTGATATCATAATAACCGATGAATTTAAAAAGGATTTTTTCAAAAAAGATTTAAATTTGATGTTTTTATTCGAGAAAACGAGCAATGAAATGAACTGATCACAACATATATCATAAAGATAAATGTCACAATTTTTCAGATAGGTATGACTGTGAATATCAAGGATGTACTGCGAGTATGACAAAGAAAAGTGAATATTTGAAGCACAAGAAAGGGCATAAGAAACCATTTCGTTATGAATGCAAAATACCCAGCTGTGGGCGAATATTCAATAGTTCACAAGGACTTTGGCAACACAAGAAAAAACATCAGTCTAAATTTCAGTGCACAATTTGTTCCGAAAATTTCACACAAAAAGATAACTTGAAACGACACCAGCATAGATATCACGGGATACCTTGTTAGTTTTGCAAATTTACATTTGTCTGCCTGAAATAGAATGAACATTTTTTAACCTTCGTAAAAGGGTTGCTTGTCACTTGCTTTGTAAATAATGCGAATGATAATAGTTATTGGTATCCTAATCTCTATGAATTTAAATGGTTTCTTTTTTCTTAAAAAGGTTCATTTAAAAACTTCGTTGCTCATATTGGATTACGTTAGGTTGAAAAAACAGGCAACAAATATAGAAATGACTCATCAATGTGTGAACTATGAATATAAACGTCATATCAGAAGTTTTTCAGATAAGCAATATAACTGTTCTTATCCGGAATGTGCTGCGAATATGATGAATCAAGCGGAATATATAAAACATAGGAAAAAGCACGAGAAACCATTTCTTTATCAGTGCAAACGACCTGGTTGTGGGAAAAAATTCACTGCACAATCATCACTTTCTACACACGTGAAAGAAAAACATCAACCTAAATCAACGAAAATTGTCGCAGACATAGAGAAGAATTGAGAAGACATGAGCGTCAGTGTCGCGGATTACACAGTTAGTTTTGCAATTTTGCATTTGTCTGCCTGAAATAAAATATGATACTCTTCAAAACAACGAAAACATGATAAGCCAAGTTTTCCTTTAACACTTTTCTTTTCTTAAACTTTTTTTTTCTTTAGTACTTTTGGCAATAGCGTTTAAAAGATTCCCATTCAGACCTAGCGCAACTATATCCACAGTTCGGGCATTCTTCGACAAATGCAGCAGACGACATGCTTCCGGAAATATGCAATAGCTTACGTAATACTTGTTATGTGGTGCATTTGTATGTACTTTTTATTAATAGGAATTGCTTTTACTGGTTATGTTTTAATTTGAGGGCAAATAAGATATTGAGCTCCCGGTATTTACTACTAGTTTAATGACTTCTGTTCTTCATTTAAGGAAATATGTAGTTTGGTAGGTTTGGGGGGAGATTTAGTATTTGTAGAAATACTTTGAAGTTTTTTCATTCTATTCATTTTATTTTACCTTGGTTATTAGTAATTTTGGTTCTTTTTCGTTTATTTTTTTTTGCATTTTGCTGGATCTAGTTCCTTACTTTATTGTCATATGGATTATGATAAGATTCATTTTTTCCTAGATCTTTAATGAAGGATGGGTTTGATTTTTTTATTATATAATAATTTTGTTTAGTTTATTTTTTCTTTCAGATTAATTGATATTAACTGATTATTTTAATATTAAGTTCTGCATTTGCTTTAGTAATTCTTGTTTTTTTTTACCGGTTATCGCTCTATTTTGGATAATGTATTACATTTTTTGTGATAACTTTTGTTTGATCTTTTTTTGATATACTTGAGTGAGGCCATATATTTGGTTTTTTTTTTGATTGACTTGAGTGGGCACTACACTAAAAGCGAAACATAACGAAAATTATATCTTTAAAACAAGCTGCTCTTCAAGTCATTTGAATTGTTTTACTTGCCATGTCGTTCGATAAGGAATTCCTTGTATTTGTGTTTAGCTTTTCAAAACAAAACTCAGGAACCTTTCTCATGATTTATGTGATTTTTTAACCTCATTATAAATTTCGATTTTCAAGCGTTTAATTTCTTCATTAATAATAATGTAGGTTAAGGATGTAGGTCAGGTTACTTGAAGTAAACAATTTATAAACCACTCATGAAATGACCTTGTAAATGATGAAAAGTGGCATTTTAAATTGATAACTAAGGAATATATCTTAACAAACTGTGCAAAAGAAAGAAAAGACGCCAAAGAGTGATAATGTAAGGCGAACAGACAACTTATAACAGCTTTTTATTTTAAATGAGAAATTTCATAATTCTTATGAACAGAATTTTGAAGCTGAAAAAATGAAGCTTTGTCAGATTAATTTCATGATTCTTTTCCGTTTTGATGCGACAGTGTTAACTGACTAATATCCGAATGAAATGGAGTGGGTAATTCAGCTGTCTTTTCAGTTAAAAAGGCGTATAGTTGACACACATTTGTCCAAATGCCACGGATGGAACTTCCCTAGATGGATGTGTTTTTGAGGTATTCCAACTATAACAATTAGTTATTACCTTCAAACATATATTCATAGCAGAAAGATTTTCCCAGTACGAGAGAGAATTTCAATTTAAGCTAAAACAGTTTTTGGAAGGATGGAGCAAAATTTAAATGTTTGTGACAAATAGAATGGTAACTTGCATAAATGATACCAATGATTAGTTGGTATTAAACGTCAGCAGTTGAATGGAATTTTAATCTTAACGGTATAGAATAAGTTTGTGTTTTTTAATCCAGTACTTTTTTTTAATCCATATTTCGGTCTTTAATTTTGGTGACATTGAATATTTGAAAATGACAAACACTAGCTTATTCCTGACATTTCTCATTCATTGCTAGAATTTTAATCACATTTTCAAATGATCACATTTCAATTCCATCGCTCACCTTGTATTGCAGTTTGCTTTCATGCTCTCATTTTAATTTTGGTAATTATTTTTTTCGAAATTGATAGCGAAAATAAAAAACTTCACAGGCCAGCAGAATTTTGCTTTACGAAAGCTATACATAATTCCAAATTCCTTATGAAGACACGGTAAATGCTTGAACTAATAAAATTCAAATGCCAGCATGTTACGATAATATAAATTTGTCACGAATAAGCCAGTGTGTTGTCATTTTCAAATAATCAACGTCACCAAAATTAAAAATCAAAAATTTTTTACAGCATATGCAAATCATATGGCACCCATACGGGATTAAAAATACACACTAATTCAATACCGTACAGATTAAAATTTCATTCAGGTGCTGATGTTTGATGCCAACTATTCATTGTATCATTTATTATCATCCTATTTGTCACAAACATTTAAATTTTGCTCCATCCTTCCAAAACTGTTTTAGCTTGAATTGAAATTCTCTCTCGTACTGGGAAATCTTTCTGTTATGAATATATGTTAGAAGGTAATAACAGTTATAGTTGGAATACCTCAAAAACACATCCATTAGCGAAGTTCCATCCGTGGCATTGGCCAAATGTATGCAACTTTACGCAGAAATGCCTGAAAAATGTTCCCAAAAATCAAAAACTATACTTAGATGATAATTACAAGGATCTCGTTTTTTTCCAATGGTTTGAGCATCGAAACCGACGACTCTAGCTGAATTTCCTTCACAGTCCAAAAGCGCAAACTTTGAATTTATGAATAGGGAAATGAGACAAAATGTGGAAAATAATCCGATTGGTGAAATCACATTAAAAGTTATTTCAACCTTTGGTCGTTTAATTCCGACAAATCGAAATAAAAACCTTCCATTCGAGAATTCCGGACATTGCAAAAATTCGCATTGTTCTTCGCTACATCGATGGCATATATCATTTGGTTCAGCATTTTCCTTTGCATTGCTTCAGCTCGGAAGAAATCCTCCTCGACACCTAGGCCGACAATGATGGCATTAATTCTAATTCACAAAATGCCGTGCCTATTTATCTTCGCCAACTTGCTGCCTCAGACACCTCATACCAAGATGCAATGGTAATTCAACCGAATCACATAAGCGATAATTTCTTCTCAGATGACTATAATGTCCTTGATCACATGGATTTGGAGTCAATTCTTGGCTCAGATACAGGTGCATATAACAATGAATTGAGAAATATTGATGAAGAACCGCTAGAAACGAGTGATGACATTGATTTCATCCGGAAAATTGTCGAGGATAACAATTCGCCACTAAGTGATCCTGAAACAGCTGCTTTCTCCAGAGAAGCTGTCGACAATTTCGATTTATCACTATTTGATCCAGACAGAAATGCACATGACAGTGGATGGAGAAATACTGTTGGCGAATTACCGGGAACAAGTGGTAAAGAACTGCGTAATTACTTTTCGTTCAATACTTTAAAATTGTTTAATTTGACTTATTTGTTTAAAATTAAGAGTGCAGACCATAAAAAATCGAAAGCAGAAACTGATCTATTTGACACTTATTTGTTGTGGAAGATTATTCCATTAAAAACAACACTAAGGCCAACTTTTAATTTCCAGTACTCGAGAGGAAAAGTAAATAGCTTTCCTCCCCAATTTGGTAGGTTTAATATATGACACTGAGATTCTTATGATCAACTTTTAGATTGCTTCCATAAGTTAGCAGACGAAGTAATAGAATGTTAACTGAAAAAATATACAAAAGTGTGTTCAGATGAGAAAAGGTACAATGCGAGTATGAAGAAAAAAGAGGAAAAGAAGTCATTTGAATGCAAACATTGTGGCGATTTTTTTTCAACTAAGCAATCACAGGAAAGACATGAACAAAAGTGTCGCGGAGTAAATAGTAAGTTTTGCAGTTTTATATTTGTCCCCTGAAATATAATGCACTTGAAATGCTCTGCAAAGCATCAGTGGAATATCAATAAAAAATTCAATTTATGCTACGACATTTTTCCATCCTCCATAGAGAGTCACTATTGATATCGTAATAACCAATGAATTTAAAAAGGATTTTTTCAAAAAAGATTTAAATTTGATGTTTTTATGCGAATAAATAACTTCGAGAAAACGAGCAATGAAATGAACTGATCACAACGTATATCATAAAGATAAATTTCATGTCAGAGTTTTTCAGATAGATATGACTGTGAATATCAAGGATGTACTGCGAGTATGACAAAGAGAAGTGAATATTTGAAACATAAGAAAGGGCATAAGAAACCATTTCGTTATGAATGCAAAGTACCCGGCTGTGGGCGAATATTCAATGCTTTAAGAGGACTTTGGAAACACAAGAAAAAACATCAGTCTAAATTTCAATTTCACTGCATAATTTGTTCCAAAAATTTCACACAAGAAGATAGCTTGAAACAACACCAGCATAAATATCACGGGACACCTTGTTAGTTTTGCAAATTTACATTTGTCTGCCTGAAATAGAATGAACATTTTTTAACATTCGTAAAAGGGTTGCTTGTCACTTGCTTTGTAAATAATGCGAATGATAATAGTTATTGGTATCCTAATCTCTATGAATTTAAATGGTTTCTTTTTTCTTAAAAAGGTTCATTTAAAAGCTTCGTTGCTCATATTGGATTATGTTAGGTTGAAAAAACAGGCAACAAATATAGAAATGACTCATCAATGTGTGAACTATGAATATAAACGTCATATCAGAAGTTTTTCAGATAAGCAGTTTGACTGTCCTTATCCTGAATGTGCTGCGAATATGATGAATCAAACGGAATATATAAAACATAGGAAAAAGCACGAGAAACCATTTCTTTATCAGTGCAAACGACCTGGTTGTGGGAAAGTATTCGCTGGAAAAACAACATTTTTCACACACGTGAAAGAAAAACATCAACCTAAATAAGATATTGAGCACCCGGTAGTTACTACTAGTTTAATGACTTCTGTTCCTCATTTAAGGAAATTTATAGTTTGGTAGATCTGGGAGATTTAGTATTTGTAGAAATACTTTGAAGTTTTTTCATTCTAATCATTTTATTTTACCTTGTTTATTGGTAATTCTGGTTGTTTTTCGTTTTTTTGCATTTTGCTGGATCTAATTCTTTACTTTATTGTCATACGGATTATGATAAGATTCATTTTTTCCTAGATCTTGTCGTTCGATAAGGAATTCCATGTCGTTCGATAAGGAATTCCTTGTATTTGTGTTTAGCTTTTCAAAACAAAGCTCAGGAATCTTTCTTATGATTTATGTGATTTTTTAACTTCATTATAAATTTCGATTTTCTTCATTAATGATTATGTAGGTTAAGGATGTAGGTCAGGTTACTTGAAGTAAACAATTTATAAACCACTCATGAAATGACCTTGTAAATGATGAAAAGTGGCATTTTAAATTGATAACTAAGGAATATATCTTAACAAACTGTGCAAAAGAAAGAAAAGACGCCAAAGAGTGATAATGTAAGGCGAACAGACAACTTATAACAGCTTTTTATTTTAAATGAGAAATTTCATAATTCTTATGAACAGAATTTTGAAGCTGAAAAAAATGAAGCGCTTGTCAGATTAATTTCTGACTAATATCCGAATGAAATGAAGTAATTTAATAATTTTGTAAGTTAAAGTTTTCAAACTACCTAGCTTTTTATCAACAAGCTGCTAAAATTGTTCTATGGAGCCATCGCTATCTAAGTCGCATTACTCCCTTTCATTCTACATCTTTACATAGGTTTTTTTAACCTATTTTCTTACTACAAATGACAAGATTTCTCCAAAAACTTTTTCTAGTCTTTTGTAATATTTTTTAGGGTTTATTGATTATTTTGCTGTTTTTGCTTTTCTTTGTATGTTAAACTACTAATTATGTGTTTTGAATTAGTTTATAATCTTAAAAATCACGGTTGACATACATGTATTAACTGGAATTTTCAATTTCTTTTTCGCTATGAAATTTTTTTGAAATATCAAGTAGTATGATGAATGGGAAACGTGGTTTAGATCATTTAATTGTCGCGAAAACGACGTGGGAATTTGAATTGAATTTTTTTGAGATTTTTTCTTTGTTTTTGTTAACTATGGTTTATTTCACTTAATGTGTGCTGATAATTATTATGCTTAAGAATTATAGTGCAAACATCAAATTCAATTCTTAAAATTGCTTATTTATGAAGTGCTAACGACTATATTTGGAACATCGCATTTCCAAATTTAAGTTTACATGTATGTATTAATTGGATAAACAGAAAAAATGAGAATGCACTGTAAATTTTTTTAATTTTATCATTCTTTTTTACATTAGCAGTTAGATTGGAGTTATGTATTCCAATAAAGTTTTCTTAAATATTTCTCTACTTTTTATTACTTTACCAATTCAGAGACAAACAATGGAAAATCAATGCAAAAAAATTTACCTAAATTCGGCAGATTTCTTTTTAGTAAATAAACATTCAATTTGTGAAAAAAGCGTTTTAAATTTGTTTACACTGTACATTGTTGCAAAATGCGTTGTTTGCACTGAAATGTAATGAAAGAAAATAATACTAAAATTAATAATAATAAATATTAATAAAAAACAATAATTATAATACTGATAATAATAATAATAACAAAAGTAATGGCAGATAAGAGGTTTTGATAATAATAATAGTCAGTAAACGATGCTGATAATAATAGTATTTGACAAATGATGCTGATGATAATAATAAATGATATCACGGTGTACTACCGAACAATGGATAATACAACAATGGATATTTGTAATACTATTATGGTTATATTCCATTTCCTTCCGTTTCATTTATTTCAAATATCAACATTGTCATACCATCATCGTCAATATCAACATCAGCATCATCATAACATAAAGAAAACTTTTGCTAGTAAATCATTCGAGCGGAAGTGAATTAATGCTGCAATTCAATTCTGGTTTATATAGCAAATACTGGTTGAAGCAATTTATTTTTTCCATTATTTTTCAGTTTAGCTGATTATTTTGCAAATGTAAATTTTTTGAAAATTTTTGAATACCACCATTTTTACTTTGCATTTTTAAAAGTTGTTTGGCAAAAGTTCTCGCTGATTAATTTTTATTATTATCATTTTTCACCATTTATTATGTCAGTTATTATTGTCGATCACAATTTATTTGTTTTATTGTTATTTGTCATCATTATTATTACAGTTATTACTTTCATTATTGTTATTGCAGTTGTTATTTTATTATTATCATAGTTATTATCTATAGCAACTGTAATAGTTATCTTTATTAATCAGACGTTATTGTTATTACCAAAAAATCATTCAGATTATGGTAAGCATGTGAAACTTATGTGCACGAATTATGACGGGTATTTCAAAGTGGTTTGAAATCCTAGCATCATATTTGAATTCCTACATTTCCATACTAATTATAATTAAATAATTGGAAATTCATTGTCAGTTTTAACCAATTATATTTATAAGCAACATTATTTTCGTATTTCTATAAATAATTTGATTTCTCGCCTGCTCATATAGATGTAAACTTTTATAGTAATGGAATCAGTCGATTTCTGGAAAATTCATATAAAATAAAATTTCATTTCTATATTAGCTTTAAAATGACACACAATTACTATTAGCAATCTAACAGTTATGGTAGACAAACCGATATTTGATGTATTCAGTGTATTGATTGTCCCGTACTAAAAACTCAATTATTCATAAATTTAAGAATTTCCTAAACAGCAAAAAAAGACCCGGTGCCGAGCAAGAACGTCATGTTACGACCATAACTTGAGCTTAAATACAAATGTGTCATCATACGATTTAAATTCTAAATTTCTAATTTTTAAATTTTAAATTCGATACTTTCCACATTTTGGATTCTTCCCATATGTGGTAAAAAAGTGTTAAGAAATCTGTTGTTTAGCTTATCTGCCTGTGACTTGATAGATATTGCGATGATAACGATTCCCAGTGGCCAAATAATAGATTTCTTACCTCATTCATATTATTAATATTTGAAGCTATTAAAAAATTTTGACAATGTAATCATTTCATTCAGTTGCTATTTAATTATTTGAATATTTTCATCAATTCATTCTTATTATTTTAATTGTTGCAATCAGCTGATATTTTACAATGAAGCAGTCAGTATTTTCAAAACGTATGACTAATCTTTTGACAGCTTATCATTACAAATTCTGAAATATTTTATTTTTTAATATTGATAGCAATAGCAAATGAAGCATGAATTTTTCTTCAATGATATAATCGGCTTAATTAATGTTATTAAAAACTTAATAAATGTTATTAAAATTATTCAATTATTTGCTATTGATTAAGCTTAGCCGTGTAACCAGATAAAAAATATAAAGTATAGCCAATTATGCAACATTGTTACCTAATTTCAATATCATCCATTTCATAGGGTTATTGATTTCATATGAATAATGCTTGTAAATACGTTCACAAATCAATTGCCGAAATAATAATAAAATAATTACAAATTCAAATTTAGCATTGATTTCCTGATTTACTTTTCCAATCATCCGTTCTCTTTCTTCACTTGCCCTTTTGTATTGTCCATTTCCTAAAATTTCACCAAAATGTTTTGCTTGAAATGACCGAATTTCAATCTATTTCAAGCAAAACTAATCGATCTCATATAGTATTTTCCATTCATTTATCAAATCACAATAATCCATTCATCTATTCATCCGCAACCTTTTTTGCCTGTTCTTTTCCAATACTAATCAATTTATTTGGTAATAATTAGTTTTTTTTTCCAATTTTAAATTAAAATTGAATTAATTTAAAAGTATTATCAATGATATTCCCTCTACTCCTTATCATTACGGTTACCATAGTTTTTTATTACTTTGTTTAATAATTCTGGATTTTGAATCAATTGAAACATAAATTAAACTGATGCATTGATG